>VDFB02067266.1:0-46843 GCA_007258455.2 Sequoia sempervirens
TTAAAAATATATATTTAGAATCTATAGACAAAATTTTGCAAATCACTAGTTTGCATCATCTTCAAATTCCTCACAGTTTAGCCACTATAGGTGCCCGAAAGTGAAGATTTAATTTTAAAAAATCAATTCAATTTCTAGTTTGGCCAAAAATTGTAAACCAATATTGTGGGATCACCCTAAAAGAACAATATCAACCCCACAAGAATAAATTTTATGCTTGATTCGGGCTCTCTTTCTAGGAGCATTTAAGCCCCTAACATTCCTGGATAATATTTTCATATTGTGTATGAAGAGCAGCAGGCTCTCCTCAATCTTTTTTTAATATTACCATCCAAGGTGGATTGCTTAACTGTTGCTATCTCCTCTTGAAGCTTAATAGTGTTTCACTTATGGCCTCTTTTACCAGGTATTTTTGAGTTGAAGGAGACAAATGGGGTGACTAAGAAATGGATAAGGTAGTGGAAAAATAAAATTCCTCATCACCCTGTTCCCCTTGCAAGCTTGCATTGACAGCATCAAAAAGTTGTGAAACTAATGTTCTGTCATCAACAATGGAATCCTTTAACTCATAATTTGAAGGAAATGAATTCAAAAATTCAGTCCCCTCAAATTCCTTCCCAACCGCCTTTGCAATTTCATCAATTAATTTTGACCCAACCATTGAAGTTATTTGATTTGCTATACATTAAAAATTTCCTTCTTCTAACATGGACTGAAAATCCATGGAATCAACCTGATCAACTCTTTCTTTTTCAAAAAATGGAGTTAAGGAACCCATTGTTAACATAGAACCACATTGATTGAGTTGAAGAACAGTAGCAAACTTGAATTTAGGCACAAATAAGTTGATATTTTTTTGAAAAAAGATAGATGGAGATACAAAAAACTTTTCCCAACCTGGATCAAATGAAAAATTGAAGGGCCTGAAGTTGTGATGGGTCAAGGAAATATTTGAAACCTCAAAATCCTTTGAAGAAGACATGATATGATCTTGTGTGATAGAAGTATCCTTTATAGCAAGAAACCCACATGAGCTGCTTTATGCTAGAAAATCAATCACAACTAACCAATTAATAGAAAACGAAGTAACTGGAATCCTTGAATGAATATTGTTACTTGAGGATCCTTTAAACACAAATTTATGGCTATCCTCCCTAAAATTACAATTCCACCCATCAATGATATCCAACTCGTTACCAGGGTTAGGGAAAACAACAATTTGACCAGAATCCTTAACAAGAACACTAGAAAAGGATGCACTTTTTGGGGAGGAAGGTTGAGATGAAGAATAATCTCTCATCCATACTTGTCACACAAGAAGAAGTGGGATGAACATGAAAGTGACATTTAGAGAAAATTATGATCGGATCCTCAAAGATAAGAGTCTATTTCCATAGTCCATACCTATACTTGATATTCAATACAGAGGGGAGGGTTCTAGCAACATCAAGAAGAATACAAACCCTAACTGGTAACGAGGGATTTGTAAAAAAATTCAAGTCCTGATGAAGAAAAATACCGAATTGATTGCACAACAATTCAATAAGATGAGTTTCCCTATATTCAAGAGGCAAACCTTGAAACTGAACCCAAAAAGGAATAAACTTAATCATATTTTGAGAGGGATCAAAGTTTGGGGTCCATGGAGAAGTGAACAATCCATATCCCTCACACATCCAAGATTTCTTCCTAGATACAATATTTCTATCATCTTTGGAAGCAAAAATGACAACAAAAAACCCTTACCCTTTGTCAAGGTAAAAAACCTGATTAGCTCCTACCCAAGTTTGAAAAAAACCAATTTTGCAAGAACTTAGCATCAAGGAAAAATTTCTAGAACTTACAGACAAGGTAAAGATCCTGAAGATCATGAACTTGAGGCTGCAACAAATCATCATTGAAGGTAACATGAACTTGACCCCCATTAACTTTGGATGAACCTTTTCGCATTTTGGGCACCCATACCTTATCATGACGAGCAAGATCCTTCAAATGCTTAAGCTGAGGAGTATTCTGACCTTTGAATGGGATTGATCCAAACCATGAAGTCTTCTTATCTGATAAAACCCTATTTTGAGAGAAAGTGCATCTCAGATGCTTAATAGGGATAGAATTTGGAAAATACCTCGGAAACAAATCCAAACGCCTCGGTTTGAAAAGTCGCAGATACGAAATGGGGATCGAATTAGGAAAGGAAGTCGGATGTAAAACAAAAAAGTTTGGATTGAAGGGAGTTCCAACTTTAAGTGGTATGGAGTTAGGAAAAGTGGCCAGAGAACTCAAACCAAAAACAACCTCAGACCACCACTGACGATGAGAAGAAGATGAAGACTTCCCCGAGGATGTCGAATCTGAGCCACAACTATCAAAAAAATTCTATTTACCCCATGAAAGCAAACTACCAGGAACGCATGAATCAAGAAAAGGGGTAGAGAAAGTAAAGGATTGAGAAAAGGAGTGCATGTGTTGGCCATAAGTCCCATAGGAAGCACTTGGATGCATGGAACCACCATATTTTTTCAAAAAATTCTCGTTCGAGCCGAAGGGCAGGTCCTTGAAATTGTGGACCATTTTTTTCCTCTCCATCTCTCCAAAATAAATCTAACTTCAAGTAGGTTAGGGGAAAATTCCATTCATATACCCTAGGTCAATAGAGTAGGAACTGACACACAATATAACTAACCCTTGCATTTGCCCACTATGAAGCAAAGTCAAACCTGTGACCTTGAGGAATGCAAACCCCAAGCCCCAACCAACTCTACCACAAGCTTACATTAATTAATCTTTTATTAATTAAAATTATCCCCTTCCTAACCTTCATTACCATTTTCCTATTATTTAATTTCATCCTAGCCCATTCTTCAAAATTTAACTCCACCCAAGTTAAATAAACCCTTGGTTTGTTTACTCAACCTACTCCATTAAATTAATTAATCTCCCCATTACTAATCTCCATTATCATTTTCCTCTAATTTAAAATTCCTACACATCCCCCCAACCTTGTCACAAAGTGACAAGTGTCATAGACTATCTTCTAGCCTCTTCTCACACATGTGTGAGATCTCACCTACCCCGACTATCTCTTACACAAGCCACCCTATCACTTACTCAAATTTAATTCCTCTCTTCCCAATGTGTGCTCACACATGTGTGAGCACACCTCACCTATTAGCCCCTTTCCATCTTGTGACACTTGTCACAATCCTAATACTCCACTCCATCTTGATCTAAATCTCACATTTTTAATCAATCTTAGCCCTTCATCATCCATTCAATCTTGACGCTTGATTTAGCCCCTATCATTTCTATAAGTGAGAGGCTTCCCATTCCATTTTCAACACATCTCATATGCTAATGTTATGCTGCAAAAATATCCATTAATCTTATTGTCATGCTATTGGAGTAAGAGAAACCACATCCAAAGATCCAACACATCCTTATGTTACTCTTACTCTTTGAGGTTTGCATTGCATTTGGGTTTATTTAACTTACATTCTATGTCTATTTATATTATGTCATTTGCATTGCATTCATTTTGGAAAACCCAATTTTTAACTTCTAACACCTTTCCTTTTGATTTTTTGGTGAGTTTGATGTTGGAGGTAAAGGGTTTTCTAAGTGGGTTTTGAAAATCAACTTCTTGTAGGAGCCCCAAATCAAAAAAATAAGCTCACCATTGCAACTTTTGACATACGATTTGACATATTTTGCTTACAAATGTTTTTAAAAGTTTTTTAACCCCCTTTTCACTTGCAAATATACACAACAAATATATTTTTAAGTTTTTTTTTTGCTGCAAATTTATGGTATATTTTTTTATACACTATGTTAAATATATATTGTGAAATTTTAACTCAACATATACCTTTGTATATACTGTAATCATTGAGCATATCATTGTGTATACACCCTCGTTTATATTTTAACATTGACGGTTTTTGTTATCGTTTTATTTTTAAATATATTAAAATCTCAAAAAACAAATAAAATAAATTTAAATTTTCTTTTCTTTTGGCCCTACGGGCTCCAAAGAGCATCATGGGCTCTAAAGAGCCGTGTTGGCTCTCACGCGGGTTCAGAGCCCCGGCTCTTTTAAAAAAAATTAAAATTAAAATTAAATAAAATCTTTAATATAAAAATTTTAGGCATTTAAAGTTTTTTTTTTTAAATCAATCATTTTTAATTCATTTTTTTAAATTCGCGAAAAATAGAACTCTGTTGCATTTATAACCTAAAAAAACTTATTTTCAATTTTTAGTTTGTCATTCAAATCTAATGATAGAATGTTTGCTCTGAAAAAATCAATGAATAAATAAAATTTTGTTTCCACGCTTTAATTTTAAGCATTTAAATTTTATTTAAAAGCTTTTAAAAATATATATATATATATATAATATAAATATTTTAAGCAGCACCATGGGGGTTTAAAAAATGCACACAAAACAAAAAAACTTTAAATTTTCTTTGTTAATTTTATCATTTTTTATATAGTTTTTAAACTAGCATACATATATTAATTAATAATATATGTAAAAAACATCAAGAGTTATCATTATCGAGGCGACTATTGACTTGAGAAAAAATGTTTACATTTTCATTAACATGAATTTCCAAAGTAATATATATGATTTCATTATAGTTCCTATCATTGTTTATTTCAATTCCCATATATAAGGGTACACATTCAAATTTAAAATAATACCAACTTGTATATAACAAAACATAACATCAACATCTACCATTTCTATTTAATTAGAACTCAAATACGTTTAATTTGTTTAATTAATAAAGGTATGCTAGTTTATTTTTTCGTTTAACTCTACTATTATCAATTCATAAATTTTCATCAATCATCAGATCTAGTATTGAAAACAACAAAGAACGATATCACAGAAAAAATCACATCAACTAACTTAGATATATTGACTGGTTTTTTTTAAATATTTGAATACATTGTTAACATGATATCCATTCACGCATTTCAATGTCATGAAACCTAGAGCCTTGCAATTGAATCTAATAAATCTTTTCTCTTAGATGAATAATCAAACTTTGTTGTTTTTATGACTGTGCATTTAATCCTCTGTTCATCATTATAAGTCTCTCTTTTCACTTGAAGTTTAAATATGTATCTGTTGAAAAGGACCTTTTGTATAATGTGTGCAAACTTAACATCATCTTGTTCTTGATGCTTCAAAATGTTCAATTATTTTGTTGTAACACCCATAATTTATGTTGTTGCTTCTTCAAAAGCAGTAATCCAAGTGAAAGAAGTATGGTCTTGCACTTTGCATTGAAGTATATTTTATAATCACATTCGGGGAAAGTTTTATCACATCTTCCACAATACCACTGACCATTTTCATTAGTGTTTACCTTCTTTTTGCAGTGCCTACCTCCAATTTTCAAGGGGCAAGTTGTATAACAAAAATTGTCTACCTTTATGAAAGATAAGGTAGCTTTTATCACTATCCAATAAGGTTTACCAAAGTTACCAAGTTCCTGATCCTATATTTGTGTGATACTTTTAAACATTTTTTCTTCTATCACAGATGAGATTTCCTTTGTAATAGAATGAGCATGGATATTCTTCCCTTTTGTATCAAACCACAATCTCAATCGGTGTGAGTCTAGAAGATCTGGATTTATTAGGAGTTGGGTTGTAGTAATTGTTCCCATAGATTTCCCACCACAATCACTAATTTGTCTAGCCTTTATAGCAAGAATCGGAAAAGTTCCTACATTGCACATTTATTGGAGTTGTTGACCTTCCTTATTGCAGAAACCACCCCACATTGTTAATTCCACCATACAACCTGACATGTCTTTCAGTTGAAGGGTTCTTTTTTGAGTTTGTGTGCCATTATTTCTAAATATTGTGTTTGGTGTGTCGATTGAGAAAACAACACCATTGATATCAACCAAAGAATTGCTTTTCATGTTCTCAATTTCTCTTATCGATGTAAAATGGAATTGTTGTTTTGGTATAAAGCTATCCTCCTCCAAACACAACTCATCAATCAAATTTGTTTCTAATAAGATTTTCCATTCATTCTTTAATTGGTTGAAATTCTTTTGTGCAAGTTTGAGTCTCCCTTTTGAGATGATAAACACTTTTCCAGTTTTTATGCGATCATAAAACTTTTTTGTAATAGGATTAAAACATGTTACTCTTATTTCACCACCATCTGAATCAACCAAGTCAAAAGTAAACACTTTTCCATCTCCTTTTGCATTGTTATTTCTTCTTGAAAACTTGTGATCCTCGCTCCTTCCAATTGAGAAAAATCTCTTATTGGGATTCAAAGTTTTGAATGAATTGTGGATGCTCTTATGTTGAATGTTGCAACTTCAGTTGGTGCAAGTAATAGAAGAGGAGAAGGACCAAGATATGTTGCATTTTTAAGAGCTTGACTAATAGCACCAATTAGATATGACTTTCCTGCCCCTATTGTTCCTTGAATTATCATCAACAAGGGTGATGCATTTTGATTATTATAGTAGTGTTCCATGATTATGTTGAGTGCCTTTTTTTTTGTCATTGAGGGTTGTGTAGTTCATAGGCTGTGATATTTCATCATGTATGAGACATCCATGTTCTCTCATGCTACTGATGAAGTTCATTGCTTGATTTGTATACATTTCACTATGATATTCATTACACCAATCAGTTTGTCTATCAATATCTCTCCTTCCCAACATATCTATTTTAGAAACTTGTATATTTTGACCATGATGTAGGCTAGATAGTATTTCACATTCATGCTAGGTGGTATTTCTTTGAAGAGCTTCATTGTCTTCAATTTTAGCATCACTGATGTTTTCATCATGTTCTTCAATTGCTATTTGTACAACGTGCCAAGGGTTATAATGGAATGACTCTCAGTTTTGTATTATTGAATCATCATCATGACCAATATCTCTATCCACATCACGAAAAGGTTTGTACAACAATAATTATGAATAACAAAAATCAATCCATTTATCTGACTCATGTGGAGGAATGGATAAAAACTTAGGACATACTCTAACAATAGCTTCTTTTTGTCTTAGCTCCCATTTGTTATCTCTTCTTATTTTAAGATTATATATCCATGATTTGGTTGCATCAATTAGGGTAACACCTTCCATAGACAAAGGCCTTATTTTATATCCTTGAATGAAAGATGTTGTTTGCTCTTCATTGTTTTCTTCATCATTTACACTTACAGGTTTGAACACCTCACGTGACACATTTAGATTGATAAACCTTCTACTTCTCTCTACCAATTAAAGTTCAAGTAGCATGTGGCACGTCTCTTGAGCTCCAATGTCTCTTTCTATGACAGTCTCAATCAAAAGTCTTCTATATGCTTTTGCAACCAAATCATCTGGATTTTCCATGTTTGCAAGATGCATCAACATCTCTTGGTATGTTTTTGAACTTTTTTCTGCTTTTGCTACATACTTTGCAATATATTTCATTACAACATGTTTGGAAAGAATAGGCTTCCAATCCATATTTTCTCTTCACAATTGCAATATGTAACGATCGTGTGAGTTTACTATATCATCATTCCTAACTGGCTCAAAAAAAAATTAACCTATTTCTATGTCTTCATATAATTTGGATCCCTCCAAATTTAATGTCCAAGGAGTATGAATAAGTAATGTATTTTAGTATTTTAGAATCATATTACATTTTATTTGAATATACATATTTTAACTTATGAAAATTGCTACCTACAAACCATTGTTCCTCCTTTTTTTTGTAGGCATGCACCCTCCCTACAAACCATGTGTCTCTCTACAGAATTTAGTAGATCTTCATAGTCATGATCAACATTTATCTCTACAAGTTGTCTTGTATTTTTTAGACATGGATGTTGAGGGAAATTTTGGAATGCCTACAATTGGATATACAAATAAATTTATTAGTGATGTGATAAACTACAAATCATTTATGTCATAGATGTTATTTGTATGTTTTACTATTTTGAACATTTCTAGATGTTTTGTTGATGTGGATCTTGTCTAGGATTACATGCTTGAACAATAGAATGGAAATATCTTTCTGCACTTTTTCATTACTCTTGATTTGACCAATCCAAGTTGTCCATATTTGGTGCTCTGTGTATCCATATGAATCCATGCACATGTGGTGAGCCCCTATGTTTCCACTCATATCTAGACGAAAAATCCCTAATTTTCATTCCTTTTTCTAGTATTTATGTTATGAACATTGATTTCTTAAATGCATGTATTGTGTGACTATATGAGGATAGTTAATAACAATTTGTTTTTGCCATATTTGAGCCTCCCGTGGAGTAGTTGGTGATGTTCCTGGCATTAGTGCATGCAAATCGGGCCAATACATATTTGTTGCACTCAAAGTGAAGAATATTGTAGGAGAGCCTATTTGATGAAGCATGTCAATTAATTTTGCACAACATTGTGTCTAGTATGACCTTGTACCCCTCAATGTTGTTCCAAATCACATTAACCTATTAGCTAGATGGGACTGTGG
Organism: Sequoia sempervirens; assembly: GCA_007258455.2. NCBI lineage: Eukaryota > Viridiplantae > Streptophyta > Pinopsida > Cupressales > Cupressaceae > Sequoia > Sequoia sempervirens. The sequence continues at coordinate 8,507 of VDFB02067266.1, forward strand.
CATGTTTTCCATATGTTGATGCAACTCGTTGATGGTGATTGGCATGTCTTGAAAGCTTCTTTTGACAAATATAGCTGAAGAATTTTGTGCATGGTGTCTCATTATCATGTTCATCATAAAATAGCAAATTCTTGGATGCCGACCAAAATGATGGTCCCTATTGTAGACACCTAAAAATGTCCTCTTACGATACCTTGTCAGAACATCGCATCATTTAAGAACCTTGTAGCATGCTTTGACCTAGGTACCCATGTCATCATCTAATTAGTTAAATAAAACTTATTTATTTGACTAATTTCATTTATTCCCTATTTATCCATAATCCTTTCTTCTATAATTAAATAAATATTTATTTAATTATTCATGACCATTTATCCTCTAATTAAATAATTATTTTAATTGTTTAAATAGTCATTTATCTATTCTCCTATAATTAAATAAATATTAATTTATTTAATTATTTTTTTCACCTTCGTCCATAATTAAATAATGATTTTACATTATTTAATTATCTTTCCACATCATCCCTATCCTTTATTAGATAATGCTTTATCATTATTTAATAAGTTTATCATTTCATTATCCCTCTCGTCTTTTTCAAGATTTATTTCCTTTAAAACAATAAATTAAAATCTTTCTATCTTTTTAAAATCTTATCTCATCTCGTTGTATTTCCTCTTTTGTCAAAAATCAAATCCTTATCGAATCTTATCAAATCTTATCTCTGTCCACATCAAGGCTCTATAAATACAGCCTCTTACAATCCATTTAGGGGGTTGATTCATCTAGCATCCTCACTCTGTCAAAATCATTCTTCAATTCATCTCTATCATTCTCTATTTGTCATTTTCATTAGGTTGTTATGCTGCAGGAATGAGCACCTAACATTCCTCCATTATCAATCCTTCAAAATCTCGCATTCTCATGTAGGTGGAGAAGAGCAATGGAGATAAATCGAGTTTAGTGTGGATTTGGGTTTGCATTTGTTTGTTATTGTGATTTTCATGTTGTCTCGTACTCTAATGTGCTAGTTAGGATTTGATATATTTATATTTTAGTTTTATATCTGATTTTTCCCTATCTAAATTTGGTGAACCCAACAAGACATGCTCCAAGGATCTAATCATTAGCTTTGAATTTTTTGTTCCAAAAATTTACATTTTTTTCTAACCCTCATTTTGTCCAATTTTGAGAGTGAATCGTTGTAGTGACTAACCTCTGTCGACCTCTAGATATTCTCCATTCTCTATCGATTCCTTGTATATGCTCCATACCTTGCTCATGGCCTCGCAATCTTGGTGGTCATTGCCACCTACTGAGCTCACCACTATTTTCTAATCCTTCAGCTCGTCCACCACCATTGTCCATTTAGTCTTCCAACCTTTCACATCGCCCGCTTGTCATCTCACAGGATCTGTCAGTGTCCTTGCATTTATTGTTGGCAGGTACAAGTTCCTTCCACATTGCCTACATCATCACTGCCAACGGCGCCCAAGACCTTATTGGCGATACCCTACATTTATACTTTATAGTTTATGGCGTCCTCTGTATTTCCATTTGTGCACTTGGTTATCTATCCCATCAGAGTAAATTAAGATCTGCATATTTGATCGGCTCTATCTGCATAGGCATGGAATATTCCTTACATCTACGTCAAAGTACTTGGCCTTGTCTGCAGGTCTCTTCATTGCCAACATAGGGCATGGACATCATAGTGGAACGAGTGTTGTTGGGATTCTTCATACAACAAGCAAGGAGTTGCACTGCTTGGAGACAATTCAAAGTCTTATTTTATGGTTCTAAAGCGATCAAGCACTCCCATTTTTATGTAAACTACAACGAATACATTCCATGAGGCAACATAACTTTAGACATTCTTCTTAAAAGCATTAACTTATTCAATTTTTAGCTTTAATTAGTTTCCTTTCACTTCCATTTCCATTCACTTTAGTTTTCATTAATTTTAGTTTTAATGATTTAGATTAATTTAATTTACATTAATTCAGAGTTAGATATGAATTTAGATTTAATTTTTTTAGTTTTTCTAATTTAGTTTAAATTTAGGTTTTTCTAATTTAGTGTAGATCTTAGATTTTTAATTAATATAGCTTTTAGATTTTAAATTAGAATTAAATTAGATTTTTGGATTTTTAAATTAGCTTTTAGTTAGATTTTTTTAGATTTTTGGATTTTTAAATTAGCTTTTAGTTAGATTTTTTTTATATTTTTAAGTTAGATTTTTAGATTTTTAAATTAGATTTTTAGATCATTTAGTTAGATTTTAGATTAGATTTTTATTAGATTTTAGATTTTAGATTAGATTTTAAATTAGATTTTTAAATTATCTTTTTATTAGATTTTAGATTAGATTTTTAATTTAATTTAGTTCCACAATTTCCCACAATTGTTTAGATTTTTACTTTTAAGTTGGTTGGGCCTATTTTTCTTTTCACAATTTTTTGGTTTGAGTTTTAACAAATTGCATGTTTTTGACCCAATCTCACTTTGGCCTGCGAGTTTGTATTTATTCTTGTCTTGGTGACTTTTAGGGGAATCAAAGGAGCTGGAACATTGTTGGCATCAATCATATGCAACAAATCTAAGGACGAAAATAATCAGGTGCACACGTTTCATCTTTCATTTCTTAATCTTGTTTTGTCCACTTTTGTTTGGATTTAGGCTCTTAAAGCAGGCATTAACCTACATGTTGGTTTTGGGTTAAAAAGAACAAGTGCTTCCATTGTTTTCTTACACACATTTCATTTCTAAGGGTCAATTAATAACTGCAAGTGTGAATCAAGTGTGTGTGTCCTCTAAAACACCTCACTTGGTTCACTTTTGTCATACCCTTCTTAGGAGGCCTACTTGGAGCACACACACCTCCAAGGGACAACCTCAATAGAGTGTGAATCCAAAGACATGCTCCTTTGGGAGTTGAAATCTGCCACTCTAGGCTGAAGCCCAAACCAACTTTGCCACCTTTGGGAAGTGAAGGTGAAGGGTGGGTTACACTTTTCTCTTGTGACTATTCGTGAGATTTTTCTTTCTAAATCATTCCTGCGTCAACTTATTTCAAACTATCGCAGGAACTATTGACCATACACCCCTTGACTAGTCATAGGGCTTGTTGTTGTGTATTCAGAGTGATGTTTTAGCAATCATAACATTTAATCTTGAAATATAAATTTATCATTGTGTTTTGGTGTGTATGTTCATTTTACATGTGAAATATTTGGCGGTGATATTGCCCCAAGTCAACTTCCCGGCCAGCATTTGTCATCATCTAAATCATACAACATTTTCATTCCATATCGCATCCACAATCATTAAACCATCCTAAACAATCAGCATTATTTTACGCCATACTGGCATTTGAGGGCACTAGCACCCGGCGTTACTTGCCAAAAACACTTTTGCCATCAAACAAGCCAATCACTGCTATCAAGCAGGGAATTTAAGCCGAGGGAATGCAGCTGACAATACAAAACTTTCAGCAAACAAGTCCTCAAATTCCGGCAACTCATAGCACAAGCCCAATACCTCGTGGCCACTTGTTAAATCCAACAAGCACAACAACATCAAGTCCAATCATCACATCAACAAATTTCACCTTAATCCTATGTGTCACCTATATCATCATATCAACCTCATCCATCCACATATCATGTTTCCCGTTCATCAACCTATCACACCTCTTCTAATGTCAACCCTTATCCATAACAATCCACCTCTCAACAACCATTATCCCATGCAACCCCTCCATCATTATCACAACAACAAATCACACCACAACAAGTCCAAACACCATTACAACCTCAACACATTTTTGGCTTACAATCCTGTAGTACAATATTACATTAATCATCAATACACCAACTTAACCCATCTACCTATCATTTTGATGCCATGTCAGCATATCACCATATCACAACAACATAGGGCCGGAGTGGAATTGCCTTGAAACAAAATCAGAGCCTTTAAGTTTTAATGTTTGCTGACAGAAATACAAATACAGCACATGCACCCCTATAACTTTATCATACCATCATCAATCAAAATCAAAACCCCTAAGCCAACACCTTCCGCCCCTACACATCCAAAGGATGTGACCCGAGCTACAAGCGAGGAATCAGTGTCACCATTTCATTCAACACATATACCTGAACATACAAAAGATTCCTCAAACATCATGCCAAGTCCTTCAAGCCAACCATGTCATCCACAACACCTTGAGCCAATTCCAGAGTCTCCCCTCATAAGTCCAAGTCACCCTCTATCATTCTCAAACTGTTTGACCATCTGGGAACGTAATGGGAGCCTATTCAAGATTCATCCCCTTCCACTTCCATTCAAGCAACCCAAGAGGTAGGTCAAGATTCTACTCCCAATCATGTGGAAACATCAAGACCTAGTCCTAATCAAGATCAAATCACTTTCATCCAACCTATCATAATCTATATCTTTACAATTAAAGATTATTCACCCACTCCCTGTGATGAAGCTCCTAATATCAGCGAGAAACTTGATCTATACCCATTCCATGAAATATATTCCAAATTCCATCTCCAGTCCCTATCCATGATCCATCAACATCCACTTCCCTTGATGAGACATATGCCTCCCAAGCACACATAGAAGATCAAACAAATACCTTGGATCTAAGTGAACACAATGTTAATCAAGATCCTAATGATCCTTCATCACCCACTATCAATCCCATTGCAAGTCCTCCATCATATCCTATTGGTCTTTCCACCCTCATTCATGAATGTTACTCCTTAGAAAACAACAACCATTATCTTCTCCATCGGCCGAAATTTCATGTCTGGTGTTCCACCTGCAATTACTCCCGTACCATCATGCTCCAAAATGGGCCACTAAAGGTAAGGTTTGAACCCTTCCACGGGGCTTGGTATTTTGAGTCCATCCATCTATCCATTCCCCTCCACCTCTGTCCATGGATATACACCCCAAGGACACAATCTCCATTATGTTTAATTTTCCTCCATACCTCTAAATTCCACTTTCTATCACTGCAAATCCCCACTCCCTTACACTAAACATATATATTTTCATCCATCCATCATCCTACAAATGTCAAAAACATGAGCCATATACACCTTCCTACATCCACTTTTCCACCATTGCTTCCAACTCACAATATCCCTCCGTGAATTTACCACCATTACTCCCCAGCACCTGTATCCCACCATCCCAGTCCTCTTATCCATTTACGCATCCGCCGTACCTAACATTCCTAATCATGACCAACAAATGCACACATTGTCTAAACAAGAAACTTCCACTCATTCCACCATACCCATGGGATTCAAAAGCAAAAAATTCAATGCCTCTACCTATAAAGTAAAAAATCCTAAGGACCCTCATGCCTTAGGACATCAATACAAAAAGTCAAAGCAAAATACATCCAAAAACTTATATAAGCCCATAGCTCCAAAAGTAAAGGCCAAAACTAAATTGGTTTGGGTCCCTAAGAAAAAGGAAACCAAGTCCAATGAGGCATCTATATCACAAAAATCCCAACCATCCACTTCCACCTCACATTCCCACTCTATTCAAGAATCTCATATTCCATCCCACAAACCAAACAAAAATCATAAAAATATCAAGTCTATGTGGGTACCTAAAGCACTTTGTCCATCATCTCCTAAGAAAACATCTCCATTGCTGCCTACACCCTGTCCACATCAAAAGCCTCAATGTTTATCACAGTGTGTGCAACCATTGGTCATGGCTCCCTTCCATTTCACACCAATTCCATAGACCTCCTTCTCTCATTATCCTACATATCTCCCCCACATTCCTATGGTCCATTCTTTTGGTTAAGCCTCCCCATTCATCTTTTGCATAAGTCCCATATAATCCACCATCTTCCCTACATAATCCACATCACAATCCATCATCTACCTACTCCATCTCCCTTTCACGTCATCCCTTACCAACATCTATGAACATAATGACATTTGACATGGTCCTTGCAATGGCATCCATCTCTAGTGGGACTACCACCTTTCATGGAGCTAGACACTTGAGTCCCTCTTATCCACATTCCCCTTGTCCTATCCAAAAATTCAAAAGTCAAAAAGACAAAAACAGAAAAACAAAAAAAAAGTAAAGAGAAATTCCTTCGTCCAGGGTGAAAACCTGGTAAATAGGCACCCTGGCTAAGTACCATGATGAAAACTTGGCAAACAGGCATCATGTGTAAGTTTATCTTCTATGTCACTTACACTTGGGGGCACAATGTCTTATATATTCAACCTATCATTTTCATGTCATATCATTTCCATCCTACCTACCATCTTTAGCCATCATACATACCTATCATATTGAGTCCATTCATCCACCCTTCTTCTTTTGATCTTGATGAAGATGTAGGGGAAAAGGTTGAAACATGCTTTGGGTATTTCTTGACATACCTCATCTTTCTAAACAATCCTATCATTATCCTATTGTCATAAGTTTTGTCCAAAAATATCCTAAGTCTTGTACCTAGAATGGGGCATGTTATTCCTATGTGACATAGTCTTTGGAGATCACATCCTTGATCTCTTATGAAGCATACATCCATACCATCCATTCATCTATCATGAGCTTTTTATCCCTTATCCCATCACCCACCTTTTCACCTAGACTTGGTTTTCCCCTTGTCATTAGTATCTAGCACAAAGGCTACTCAAATATTCATCCTTTGACACCTCAAAACATTTCAAAAGTTCAAAAAAATCAAAACATTTCAAAAGTCCAAAAAAATCAAAACATTTCAAAAAGCCAAAAAAATCATAAAATGTCAAAAATCCAAAAAACTCAAATAGCCAACAAAAATCCAAGCAATAATCCAAATGCAAGTCAGTCCTTAATCCATACCAATCAAGTTGATCAATCTTGTCAAATTATCCAATCACATCCTTTGGTCTTGATCCTAATCTTGTTGTAAACCCAATCAATCAAAGTCAATCCGTCAATTATCAGTCATCCTTGTGTTGATCTAGGGATATTCTGTTCCCCACAATGACAACACTATCATCATCAATCAATCAATCAATTACTCATTGGTTTACAGCTTGACAAGGGCAATACCTTTTTTTTTTTGTATCATTTGTGCATGCTTGCTTGATTGTTTGTTTGTGTTATCATTTTTTTCTTGCATTTGCATCAAATCTGACTTATTCCAGCTAATATTCATATCTTGTATCTAGACAAGGTTGTATTTCACTGGGACATAAGACACATCGTCACCTTGGTCCTTATACCTTGGTGCATAACGTCTAGTGCTAAATCAAACATCATGGTTGCTCACTTTCATTGTAGCATAATGTATCCTTCACTTCCTATATCCATTCCTTCATCTTTAGTTCTTGACCCATCCCTTTCATTTCGAGAGCCTACCCATGTTTTTCCAACCCGCCTATCCTCTCGAGGGGGCATCATCATTCCATCATCCTATCTATCTATCATTATCCATTTTCCTCTATCCATACCTTAGTTTCTTTGAAATGATGTTACTCGATGCAAATATCATCATCTCGAACATCATCTCAAAGAGTGGAAAAATGTAGACACCTAAAAATGTCCTCTTACAATACCTTGTCACAACATCGCATCATTTAGGAACCTTGTAGCATGCTTTTCCCTAGGTACCCATGTCATCATCTAATTAGTTAAATAAATCTTATTTATTTGACTAATTTCATTTATTCCCTATTTATCCATAATCCTTTCTTGTATAATTAAATAAATATTTATTTAATTATTCATGACCATTTATCCTCTCTAATTAAATAATTATTTTAATTGTTTAATTATTCATTTATCTATTCTCCTATAGTTAAATAAATATTAATTTATTTAATTATCTTTTTCACCTTCGTCCATAATTAAATAATGATTTTACATTATTTAATTATCTTTCCACATCATCCCTATCCTTTATTAGATAATGCTTTATCATTATTTAATAATTTTATCATTTCATTATCCCTCTCATCTTTTTCAAGATTTATTTCCTTTAAAACAATAAATTAAAATCTTATCTCATCTCGTTGTATTTCCTCTTTTGTTAAAAATCAAATCCTTATCGAATCTTATCAAATCTTATCTTTGTCCACATCAAGGCTCTATAAATATGACCTCTTACAATCCATTTAGGGGGTTGATTCGTCTAGCATCCTCACTCTATCAAAATCATTCTTCAATCCATCTTTATCATTCTCTATTTGTCATTTTCATCAGGCTATTATGTTGCAGGAATGAGCACCCAACATTCCTCCATTATCAATCCTTCAAAATCTCACATTCTCATGTAGGTGGAGAAGAGCAATGGAGATAAATCGAGTTTAGCATGGATTTGGGCTTGCATTCATTTGTTATTGTGATTTTCATGTTGTCTCATACTCTATTGTGCTAGTTAGGATTTGATATATTTCTATTTTAGTTTTATATCTAATTTTTCCCTATCTACACCTATAACACAATAAATGCTTAACAAATTCATGCAAATACACTCTCCTCAATCATGGTTCTAACCAATCATAATTATCATTAGGGAACAATGTTGGGAATGCCATATCAAGTAATCCTAGAGTGTCATATTCATTGATAGGAGATGAACCAATTCCTGGACAATCAATCAATGTTGTTGAATTTTCATCAGGGTTATTCACCCATGCCTAAATCAATTCCATTTCTCTTTGAGCATTAGGTGGCATAGAAGCCATTGATGTAGTGTGCTCAATTATATTTCCTTGATCCATTTCCATGATTGGGCCCACAAATACAATTTCATTTGAATCATAATCAAATTCCATATGCATTGTTTGTAATTTGTTCAATATATTTTCATCGGAATTTCCTATGAGATCATTTACAACATTTTCATTGATTTTTGTTGAAAAATGGAGGTAATTATGTAGCTTTATAACTTGTAAAAAACTATTATACTGTAGATTTAAATAAGTGTTCTTTGTTAAAATTTCTTTGTGGATGATTATCTATTTAATTCATTTTACCATTTGTAGAAGTAGACAGAAGATTGTAGAAGAATAAGACCAGAAGAAAGAAGTTACACAACATATACCATGGAGAAACCCTTTCGGGAAAACACTCCACCAAGAATCAATATATTATTTAATCTTAGAATAATAATACATTAATTCCAATCCTTGCTTGAGATGCTTCTTTTTCCTTCAACAATTCTTCTTCACAACTTGCAATAAAATCTGATAAACTCTCTTCAACTTGTTGCAATATATAGACAATAATGAGCCTTGTAAACTCCAAAGAGTTTACAATTACAAAGCACAATGCTTATCTCACAAAACCCACGCCTATTCTTTGCAAGTAGAGTTCTACCGTGAAGAACAATGTCAAAACAAGCCCTTCAACCATTTGGGCGTCCCAAACTGAAGTCATAACTCAATGGTGATTCTGAAGATATCTTGTAAGCTCATCCTCAAAGTTGGCACCCAAGAATGGGCCCACTTAACTCGACCTTATAAAATATCTTATCATGCAAAAGTGTTAACTCCAAGATGCCAACTTGCATGCCCAAGGTGGGTCCAATTCAATCTCTGTTAACTGAAACATATCTCTCCACCATTCATTCAAATATCATGCATGATTGATCATCCCCTCTTAACTGAATGTGTCACCTATTATCTGTCATGCAACTCAAGTCATTAGTCATGCATTCCAAGTCAACTAGCATTCAACTGAAACTAACTACATGCAATTGAAGATAACTGAACCATAACTGAATTGAATTGAATTGAATTGAATTAAACTAAACTAATACTAAACTAAACTAAACTAAACTAAACTAAACTAAACTGATCTGAACTGAACTGAACTGAACTCCATGCATGTAAACATCAATCCCTAACTTCTAGGATCTTTACATGCATTACTGAAGTGTTATCTTTTACTCCAAACAATTAACTAAACTGAATTGAACTCCATGCATGTAAACATCAATCCCTAACTTCTAGGATCTTTACATGCATTACTGAAGTGTTATCTTTTACTCCAAATAGTTAACTCAAGGTGAGTTCCACCTTCCATATGGGTGCCCCATGTGCTCCTATTTTGTAGGAGCTCTTCATGGGCATCCCCACATGTTCCTATCATTTAGAATTAATTACAAATGTCAATTTACATGTTCATTTCATTTGAATTTAATCTCTCTTTCTAATCCTAGTGTTTAGGAACACTTTCCAGGACTTAGGAGATACATGAAATAATGAAAATGTTTAGGATTGCAATTAAATGGCATCATATTCTAACATTTCTCAGCGAAATTATACATTGCAATTATTCTGGTGAGAATGTTATTATAAATCAAGTACCAGTTTCAAGGAAAATGGCCTTCCTGCACCCACTAATCAATCCGTGCCAACTTCAAATGAAACCTACATAATCATGAAGCTCCAAGCAAATTATTAATACTCAAAACCAAGAGAACTTATCAATAGGAATTGGTTTCTTAAGATAATCTATAGATGATAATTAAAGTGTCAACTTTCTCAATTAATATCTTCCCACTCTCAACCATTTCTCACACAAAGTGATACTTAACATCAACATGCTTAGTACAAGCATGATACATAGGATTTTTGGCTAAACACATAACACTCCGACTATCACATTCAAGTTTAACTTACTTGCAATTAAAACAAATACCTTTCCCAAGTCTTTGTATCCAAACTGCCTCTTTGGAGGCATGTGAAACCCCTGATGTGTTGAACTCACATTCAACCAAGGTGTAGGATTCTCGGTCTTTTCTATTGAAAAATATTTTCTTGCTAGTAACCATTCCAACACATGCACCTCTTACCATAAGATAACTCGAAGCCTCGCCTATTTCTCCAAGTATCCATGAGGGACACCGTAATCCAACCAATCCATGCCAAACTCCAAATGCAACATAGCACTATCATGAAGTAATCAAGCAAATGATTAATGTACCCAATACTTAGAGAACTACACACAAGATCAATGTCAAAGCTCCAATCATGAATCAGGAACATAAACATGACAACATGATCCTAACCATCTCACTAGGAGTTCACATGCACCTTAACATATATGCATCTAGTCTAAAGAGAGAACAATTATGTTTTGACTCATTACATATCAGTAAACCATGACCTGTAACCACTCTAAACCAAGAAAAACCATATCCCCAATCACATGAAGATAACCTTACCAATGGTGCATCACGTCACTGCCAACAACTCCCATTGAACCATAGTCTGAGCTACACATGGCATCGCGATCCGAGGAGAGGACAATTTTTCGGTGAGTGTTCCCAATGCTCCGTTTTGCTTCGTCGAAGAAACGGCGTCACGGTTTCAGCAGCGACGGTGAAAAGGACTCCGTTTGTACAGGATTCACGGCGGTCAAAGCGGCGAGCGTCGAAGGTGAAAAAAATAATCATCTGAAATCAATGGAATGCGGCGTCATGGCGAAGGCTACCGTTGAGCGATTAAAACTGGCGTTCGTTTCGCCAATCCGACATCCCTGCGCTCGAGAGTTGATTAAACGCCAGTCCAGCAGTGCGGATGATGTCCTTGAGTCATCGTCTTTATGCGGATTCCACTTGGTCGAATTCTAGCGCAAATGAGTCATCTGTACGGACCAATCATTGGCTGACACGTGTCCATCCGTACAGGTGACGTGGCCCTCCGTACCCCGACGTGGCAGCATACGTGGCAGATTCCGGCGAGTTAGAACACGACACATGGCACCCAGTCAGCGACACGTCATCGGATGAGTCAACATTTTTGGCAAATCAGGGCTCGACACATCAGCGTCCTTGTCGGCGAACAATTGGTCCTCGTCGGCAGACAGCGTGGCAGGGTGTGGCCAATAAATGCTTGACACGTGTCATATTTGTTTAGCGCATATCCAGCCGATGATGGATTTTGTTTCAACCAAAAAATATGGTGGTTGTGATTCGAACCAACAACCTATAACCAGTCCGAAACCGTCACCAGCCGTTGCACCGGTGCATAGTCACCTACTTCGTATAGCCGGCCGTTTTCTTTTATTGTGGATTATGTTAAGATTTTTGGTTAAAACGAGCGGTCGGGGGTTTTGAACCCCCGACCACGCGGGGATTAAAATGATTTGCCACCGCTGTGCCACGCAAGGGTTCTGATATATGGGTGGACCGCGGTTGCTTTTGATAAATATTTCAAACCGAATCCTTAACAAATGGCTAAATGAGCCAAAATAGACCAAAACAACCTAAACCACCTGAAACCAAAAGATTGCAGAAGCCAAAACAGACCTGATACGAGCTGATCAGGGTAGATATGCAATTAATTTGTTGGTTAAGCCATATTAGGCAAACTTTTTGTATAAAAGGAGGTGTATAGGCTTTGATTTGACAAGTCCAGGTGGAGATAGCGAGAGAATGCTCGAGAGTTCTTGAAGATGTTTCTGCATATCAGAGTACTGTCATGCTGCTGAATGCTTGAAGGAGACAGTCTTGAAGCCATTGTAATTGAATTTGGAGCTAATCGGATCGGTCCTCCATTGGAGAGGGACCCGGAGACGTAGTCCTTAGGGACGAACTCCGTTATCAACTTTGGTTTCGTCTCTCTATTCTTCTCTCTTTTCTTTCTCAGTTTATCTTGGCATTTATTTAATTATTTTATGTTCATTATTTCATTTGAGCATTTAATTTGTAATCATTTAAGTTAAGCGTTGTAATAATTGATCTTTTAACGTTAAGCATTCTGTAAGCAACTAGTCCTAGATCCTATATAGATCAAGTTGGTATCAGAGCTATGTATGTGGCTTGTATTGCAATTTGAATGCTAACGAGATCCAGGTTGCAACGAGGCGAAGGAGAACTCGAAGAATACAATCCAGAGATCGGAAGACGAAGAGTTAATCAACCGTCACAGATGGAAGAAAAAGAAGGTGGACAAAGTTCAGAGCTTAGTGTCAAGGATTTCCAGAAGCTATTTCTTGACATGAAGGCAATGGTGGATGAACTTTATGCAGACAAGAAGAAGCACGAAAAGGGAGGTTCTTCAAAGCACAAGAAGCAGGAAGATCAGAAAGACACAGAGGGGAAAGCTCCAAAAACTCCTTCTCCTCCATCTTCTCCCTCTTCTTCTTCTCCCCCTTCTTCTCCTCCTTCTCCTTCTCCTTCTTCTAATGTAAATCCATTTAAGAGCAAATCTAAGCCTGTAATTAAGCTTGATGTAAAATTTGAGTTACCTAAATACTGTGGGGAGTTAAATGCTGAGAAATTAGACGATTGGGTCCAACAAGTAGAAGTATACTGTAGGATACAAGGCCTAGTAGAAGATGCTTCTAGGATTCAATTAGCAACTCTCTGGTTGGGAGGTACAGCTCTCACCTAGTGGGAGAGTAAAACTCGTGAAGAGATTGCTCGCCATGGTCAAGTTAACATGTCTTGGATGGAGTTTGTTGCTGCCCTTAGGAAACAATTCTACCCTTTAGGTTACATGCAACAGTTAACCATGAATTGGCAAACCTTTAGGCAAGGTAAGGGGCAGTCTGTCCAGGAGTATACTCATGAGTTTAGGAAACGGGCCATTGCTCTAAATGTTCCCTTGTATACCCAAGACACATTACTTAAGTATATTGGTGGTTTACATTCTTACCTTAGGCACACTATTTTGATGTTGAGTCCCAACAATCTAGACGAGGTGTCTGTTCAAGCTACTCATATAGAGTCAAGGGGTAAGAACACATTTAGTGATAACTTTTCTAAGAAGCCATCTAAGTTTGAGGGTAAGTCTAAAGGGAAAGACAAAGACAAAGATAAAGGCAAAGGGAAGAAAACAGCTACAGCTAAGAAAGAGGGTGAGAAACCTATGTGCTCCCATTGCAAGAAAGAGGGGCATGATGATTCGAGATGCTGGAAGCTTCATCCTGAGTTGAGGCCGAAAAGATATGGAGGTAATAAAGGCAAGAAGACTACTGCAGTGATTCAACAAGATCTTGGTTCTGACTCCGGAGATGAGACAAAGATTGTTGCTACCAGAATCCAAGGTAAAGGGAAAGGTATATCTCTCTCATCTGATGCAAGTTTTTCTAATGCCAGTGCAAGTACAAGTAAAGAATCTTCTCCTAAGATTGATAAGCAAAGAAATGAATTGTTTCACATTCGTGTTGTAACAAAACATACTAAGATTGATACTCTGTTTGATACGGGTTCACAAGTAAACTTAATATCTGAAGAAGTTGTAAAGAAACTTAATTTGGCTACAACACCTCATCCGAAACCATATCCACTTGGATGGGTTTGCGATGATGCTCAACTACAAGTAACTAAACAATGTAAATTGAGATTTGCTATCACTGCAAACTTTGTAGATGAGGTAGAAGTCGATGTGGTCCCTTTGGATATTTGTGGGCTTGTGTTAGGGAGTCCTTATCTTTATGACAGAAAGGCAATCTTTTATAGGGGAGAGAATAAGTATCATCTTTTTAAAGATGGGGTAGAATACATTGTACGGGAACATAAGGTGAAGACTAATCTTACTTTAGTAAATGCTGGTCAAATGAAGAGGTTGGTCAACTCAAGTAAAAACTTTGTATTGATGCTTGTAAAAGCCAAAGAAGATGATAAATCTGAGATATTCAGTCGAACTTTCGAAGATCATGTAAGTCATGTAAAGAAAGTCTTTGATGTATTGAGAAAAGAAAAATTGTATGTAAAGATGTCTAAATGTGAATTTGCTAAGACATCCTTAGTGTACTTAGGCTATGTCGTAGGGAGTGGTCAATTGAAAGTAGACCCTGCAAAGGTCGAAGCTATTGTAAAATGGCCTAAGCCAAGTACAGTCACAGAGGTCAGAAGTTTCTTAGGTGCAGTTCAGTACTGGAGAAAGTTTATTGCAAACTTCTCTTTTATAGCATCACCATTACATGCATTAACCAGTACAAAGGCAACTTTTCAGTGGGGAGGTCCACAACAGAAGGCTTTCGACACTTTGAAGGGAAAGTTGAGCACCACACCAGTTTTGGCCTTACCAGATCTACATCAACCATTTGAGATCGAGACAGATGCGAGTGGATTTGCCATGGGAGCAGTACTCATGCAAGGAGGTAAACCAATTTGCTACCACTCTGAAACCTTTTCAGGAGCAGTAAGTAACTATCCCACGTATGATAAATAACTTTATGCTTTAGTTCAGAGTGTTAAAAAATGGAAACATTACATAATGGGGAAAGAAACTGTAATCCACACTGATCACCAGCCACTTCAGTATTTGCACTCACAAACTAAAATGCAACAAAGTAGGCACTTTCGGTGGATGGGTTTTCTACAACAGTTTCATTTGGTTATTAAGTATAAGAAAGGTACCCATAACAAAATGTGAACTATGCTCTAGACCTCTATGATGAATGCTTTGATAATCCTTCAGAATAGTTCTATGGTTCATGAAAGTTTTCGGGAACAATATGATAATGATGAGAACTTTAAGGATATCTATGCTACTTTAATGAATGGTAAACATGTAGAAGAGAAAGACTATTATGTGCAAGACAAACTGTTATATCACTTGGGTAAATTGTGTGTTCCAAAAGATGAACAAGCACAGGTGATTAGAGAAGCACATACCTCATTGATTGCAGGACACTTTGGGGTAAACAAAACATTGACTCAGCTGCAAAAGTATTGTTATTGGCCTCAAATGCAAGAAACTGTAACTAAATATATTAGAGGTTGTGTTATGTGTGCAACTAGTAAGCCTAGTAATAGGAAATTGGGTTTGTACACACCTCTACCTGTACCTTCTCATCCATGGGAAAGTGTGTCAATGGACTTTGTAGGGGGGTTACCTATGTCTAGGAAGGGACATGATTATTTGTATGTAGTAGTTGATGGGTTCAGCAAAATGTGTATCTTAATGCCATGTAAAAAGCAAGTCAACTTCTTGGCGATAGTTCATATGTACTTTCAATTTGTATGGGTTCATTTTGGGTTACCTACTTCTATTGTATCCCGGATCAGATTCACCGATTCTTGGGGGTGATTTTGAGTGGAGTTTTGTGGGGACTCATGGACACCAAAGGCCCGAAGAAGAAGTCTGACCTTCCATCCATGGTGGCCCGAGGCGGTGAGAGGGTTATGCTTGGAGACAGTTGTGCATCTACTTAGAGGCTACTGTAGCAAGCATCCTAGATTGTGGGATGAGAGTCTTCATTATGTGCAGCATACTTACAACCATGTGACACACTCTTCTACAAGGTCTCCTTTTTTGAGACATGCTTTGGTTATGTGCCCAAAGGAAAGACACCGATGATTTTCTTTTGGGAAAGATGATGTGTTGAAGATGGGCGCCATGATCACCGAAGGCTTTGAAGTTCATCGAAAGTCCAAAGCAATTCATCAGCGGTGGAAGCTTACGGTTGGAGCGACCAAGCAAAATACAAGGTTCGCCATGACAAGCATGCATTGATCATCATTTTCGGGTTGGAAATGAGTTTGGTTACATATCAGCAAGGAAAGGATGCATCAAGCAAAAGCAAGATGGATGGAGATTGGTAAAATGAAGAACTTTACCCTCACTACTTTCAAGTAATCAAGCTTCGGAGGTCTAAAGCTCTCCGGTGGGAAGCTTGATCCGGGGGACAATTTTTCAATGAAAATTGAAGTGTTCCCAATACTCCAGATTTCAGCTTCATCAGAAAGAGAACGACGTCCTGGTTCCAACGCAACTTGAACGGGGTGAAAAGGACTCCGTTTGTGCAAGTTACGGCCCGGTCAAAGCTGGCCGAGGCGTCAAAGGTGAAAAAATATCATCACCGAATCAGCGGAATGCGGTCATGGCGAAGAGCTGCGTTGAGAACTGATTCGGCAGCGTTAGACATGAAATCCGACATCACACGCTCGAGTTACAGGCAGTCAAACATCAGTCAACTTGAGGGTACGGATGATGTCAGCAGATCATCCGTACTGTACGGATTCCACTTGGTCGAATTCTAGCGAGACACGTGGCAAATGAGTCATCTGTACGGACCAATCATTGGCTGACACGTGTCCATCCGTACAGGTGACGTGGCCCTCCGTACCCCGACGTGGCAGCATACGTGGCAGATTCCGGCGAGTTAGAACACGACACATGGCACCCAGTCAGCGACCGTCATCCGGATGAGTTAACATTTTTGGCGGAATCCGGGGCTCGACGCGTCCCGGTGATCCTTATTCGGCCGAACAAAATTGGTCCTCGTCGTGAGCCAGTGGCAGGGTGTGGCCAATAAATGCTTGACACGTGTCATCTTTGTTTAGCGCATATCCGGCCGATGATGGAGTTTGTTTCAACCAAAAAATATGGTGGTTGTGATTCGAACCAACAACCTATAACCAGTCCGAAACCGTCGCTAGCCGTTGCACCGGTGCGTCACCTGCCATTATGGCCAGGCGTTTCTTTTTTATGGATGCGTTGAATTTTTGGTTAAAGCGGTCCGGGGTTTGAACCCGACCACGAGGAGATAAAATGAAGTTGCCACGGCAATTGCGCAAGAGGTTCTAATATATATGGGTGGACCACAGCGGTTGCTTTTGATAAATATTGTTCAAACCGAATCCTTAACAAATGGCTAAATAGGCCAAATAGACAAAACAACCTAAACACAGCGAAACCAAAAAGATTGCGAAGCCAAAACAGACTGATATTTGTCGGGAAGTGGAGAAATATGTAGTGTTGTTGGTTAAGCCATATTAGGCAAACTTTTTTTGTATAAAAGGAGGTGTATAGGCTTTGATTGATAAGAATCGAGGTGGAGATAAGCGAGAGAATGCTTCGAGGGGTTCTTGAAAGAGCGTTTCGCATATCCCGAGTCTTGTCATCTTCTTGAATGCTTGAAGAGCGATTGAAGCCATTGTAATTGAATTTGGAGCTAATCGGATCGGTCCTCCATTGGAGAGGGACCCGGAGACGTAGTCCTTAGGGACGAACTTCGTTATCAATTGGTTTCGTCTCTCTATTCTTCTCTCTTTTCTTTCTCAGTTTATCTTGGCATTTATTTAATTATTTTATGTTCATTATTTCATTTGAGCATTTAATTTGTAATCATTTAAATTAAATGTTGTAATAATCGATCTTTTACGTTAAGCATTCTGTAAGCAACTAGTCCTAGATCCTAAATAGATCACATCATGACTACCATCCTCCTCATGAAGATCACTCTTTAACATCAAGAAAAGATTCATCACTAACATTTTTACATGAAATGATCAAAGCATGATTATCATCATCTGAGGATTCCTTTGTAGAAGAATCAAAACTCTTTTTCTTGTTCTTACAATCCTTCACATGTCTCAGTTTACCACAGTTCCAACACTTTATCTTACTTTGTCGTTCTAACTTACCCTTTCCCTTCCTTGTCTCCCTTAGGTTCCTTTTTCTCAAGCCTACCTTTTACAAACAAGGCATCTTGGATTTCTATTTTAGACTTCCTCCTCATCTCCTTTGATAGGAGAGTAGGAATTATATTGTCCATCTTCGGATCTGCACTACCACTGATAGCAACAATTAGATTTTCCCAAGATTTTGGTAAAGAATAAAGTAACAATATGCATTTATCTTCATCTTCTAGCTTTACATCTACAGATGCTAACTACCTTAGAATCAAATTAAAATCATTCAAATGATGTGCAACAGAATCACCATCTTTCATCTTTAAATAATACAACTATCTTTTCAGATACAACTTATTAATAATACTTTTAGTTTGATAAATATCACCTATTCTCTTCCACAACTTATATGCAGTAGTTTCTTCTGAAATGTTCAAGAGAACAGTATCAACAAGACATAATCTTATGGTCCCTCTTGCCTTCTTATCAAGCTTATCCCAATCCTCGTCTAACATCATTGTAGGTGAATTTGTCTCATTACCAATAGCTAACCACTGATCTCTCTCTTCAAGGAGATCCTCCATTTTTAGTTTCCACATCTCATAATTAGATCCATTGAATCTTTCAATGTCTAAACAAGAATTAAAACTCATTTTAACAAACTTATTTTCCAAAATCAGCAATAACACAATAGTAAAAGCTCCCACTACAGCCAAAAAACCTTCAAACTTTTAAGAGAAAGGCATCCCAAACTCTACCCAACCGTTAGCTCTGATACCAAATGTTGAAAAATGGAGGTAATTATGTAACTTTATAACTTTTAAAAAACTATTATACTGTAGATCTAAATAAGTGATCTTTGTTAAAATTTCTTTGTGGATGATTATCTATTTAATTCATTTTACCATTTGTAGAAGTAGACATAAGATTGTAGAAGAATAAGACCAGAAGAAGGAAGTTACACAACATATACCGTGGAGAAACCCTTTCGGGAAAACACTCCACTAAGAATCAATATATTATTTAATCTTAGAATAAGAATACATTAATTCCAATCCTTGCTTGAGATGCTTCCTTTTCCTTCAACAATTATTCTTCATAACCTACAATAAAATCTAATAAACTCTCTTCAACTTGTTGCAATATATAGACAATAATGAGCCTTGTAAACTCCAAAGAGTTTACAATTACCAAGCACAATGCTTATCTCACAAAACCCATGCCTATTCTTTGCAAGTAGAGTTCTACCATGAAGAACAATGTCAAAACAAGTCCATCCATTTGGGCATCCCAAACTGAAGTCATAACTCAATGTTGATTCTGAAGATATCTTGTAAGCTTATCCTCAAAGTTGGCACCCAAGAATGGGCCCACTTAACTCGGCCTTATAAAATATCTTATCATGCAAAAGTTTTAACTCCAAGATGCTGACTGGGTGCCCAAGGTGGGTCCAATTCAATTTTTGTTAACTGAAACATATCTCTCCACCATTCATGCAAATATCATGCATGATTGATCATCCCCTCTTAACTAAATGTGTCACCCGTTATCAGGCATGCAACTCAAGTCATTAGTCATGCATTCCAAGTCAACTGAACTCAACTAGCATTCAACTGAAACTAACTACATGCAACTGAAGATAACTAAACCATAACTAAACTGAATTGAACTGAACTAAACTGAATTGAACTAAACTAATACTGAACTGAACTGAACTGATCTAAACTAAACTCCATGCATGTAGACATCAATCCCTAACTTCTAGGATGCATTACTGAAGTGTTATCTTTTACTCCAAACAGTTAACTTAACTCAAGGTGAGTTCCACCTTCCATGTGGGTGCCCCATGTGCTCCTATTTTGTAGGAGCTCTTCATGGGTGTCCCCACATGTTCCTATCATTTATAATTAATTATAAATGTCAATTTACATGTTCATTTCATTCAAATTTAATCTCTTTCTAATCCTAGTGTTTGGGGAACACTTTCCAAGGACTTAGGAGATACATGAAATAATGTTTAGGATTGCAATTAAATGGCATCCTATTCCCAACAATTTTGACATCTGGATAAAACTTGTCATGGTCTACTTTGTATTTTAATGCCCTATACACACGATCCCTATTCACTATGAAGTTATAATTTGTGCCACGTTGATCCCTTCTTCGAACAATGATGATTGGCAACTCTCTTATTGAATGTGGAAAAACATTTGAAACATATTCCACATTTTGTGGAAAACTTATTGTGTGTCCTCTGTATTTATACTGTCCACCTACTGCATGGGTAACTTGTAATATTGAGCTAACACGTGCAATCAACATTGCTTCTACTTGAGTCAATTTTGCTAGCTCTTCTGGTTGTGGCCCAGGATCCATATTATTTAAAGCTGAAAATCTATTATTCCCTTTCTCTTGACGACATCTATTACAAACAACACCTTCAGAGGTGTGAAATACTTCCATTCCTAGGTAGCATTCTTGATAGATATAACACATGTCTGGTGTTGTCAAGTTATATAATTCATGTTGAAATCATATTTGAATTTTTTTCAAATCATCGTGAAGCATTCCATTTGGGTTTTGTATGTTTCCTTGTACACCTACATTTATCTCATCTTGTACTGTTACTTCTTCCCTTCATCTAACATATCTTTCTCTTTCAACTTCGTTGTGTCTTTTTTTGTTCTTCCCTTTCAACATATGTCATTTTTTCTTGTCATCATCTTCTATATTCTCTTTGATATTCTCTTTGATATTTCCTTCTTTGCTCCTCTAATTCAAAATTCAATCTCATTTGCACCATCGCTAGAAAATAATTGAAGTTGGATTTGTAAAATTGATGTTTTTCAATGGTAAATCTACTTTTCTTTTAAATGAATTTCATTCAATATCAAAGACTATTACAATCGAAATGTTCTAAACAGAATACAAATTTACACGACTATTAAATAAGAAGTATAGTTGAAGTATAATTAGTCGAATAAATTTCAAGTTATCAAACTAATGAAATTATATTCCTTTTTTATCTAAAGATTAGAAATTAACTAATTAAATTAAAGGTATGAAATTAACTCAAGTAAATGACTTGTATATTATTTGTTCAAAAAAACAAACATAAAAAATTCATCACAAAGAAGAAAAATTAAACCTTTATTGTGTTTTGGATATTGGTCCTTGAAAAAATGCAATCATTATTGTTATCTTGTGACTATTTATATATCAATTAGGCCATGTACATCCAAAATATATGAATAGTCTTTTGCAAAATTGGACATCAAATTCTATATGAAAATATTGTTCATAAGACTAAGTCAATCATGGTTGCCACCTACATACAACATGTATGAAATTTTTTTTACAAAATAGACATGAAAGTCTACATCAAAATTTTGTTCATAAGAGTGAACCAACCATGGAACAACCCTCTATATGGTTCACATGTGTCTACCCTAATTATCATACAAGTACAAAATAAATTCTTCAATGGCACTTTTTACAACTCTTGGTTCCTTGTATTGCCTGGCATAATAAAGTTCTCTTAAAAAATCGGAGAATCCTACAACTTTCTTGCATGTTGTATGTAATTTATGGGTAATTCCTTCCATGTCATGAATCTCTTGTCATTCTACTGCACGTGCAAGCAGTGTAGCATCATGGAGCTCTCTAATGATTTGTTTTGAATGGGCTTCAATTGATGTGTACAACTTGTCTATCAGACTTGGCACATGTGTGTTTGAATTCATTGACTCCTCAGGGGCTTCTAGTTGTTGGACTGATGGTTAGATGGAAGGAGATTCATTGTGGGTAGCCATTATCTAAACAATAAACAAAACTCATAAATAAGTAACAGGTTATAAAGATATGTACGATTCTAAGTTGTAGAAAAAAATTGTATGATTTTCAATTGAATTTTCAAAGATAACAAGACTACAAAGAGAAGTGTAAGCAAGTTTTTGGTATAAAAATTATTTTAATGTAGGAGGTCGGTGACTTATAGATAGAGATGATAGTAGTGGTACTAATGTTGAGAAAGCTTCAAAAGATAATTAATAATCATAGAAATTTTGAACAAAATTGTTATTTCAAAAATTTTGCTAGCAATATTTAATAGATAGTCAACTTTAGTGTCATAGGAGTACATGTAGTGTAATTTCATACCTGGAACCAAAGGTTGACGAACCTCACGTCTTGTACTTGGAGTTATAGTTATACATAAGTACTTTATTTATCAATAACCTTTGCATAAATATTTTATTTATTGTCAACATTTGCATAAGGGTTTTCTTTAGGGTGTTAGAGGAGTATAATCCTCAGATTCGTCAAAACTTATTACAGTTATTTTAGTAGGATATCACACACGTAGGTGTTCCTCATTATTCTTTTATCTCTTTATTGGAATATTACTACTACCTTCACTAAGTATCTGGCAGGTTTGAGGCAGTTTCCTGTCCAAGTCATCTTGTATGCTAGCAGTCGCTTTCTCAGACCACTTGATTTCCACCTTCACATCATGAATTCTTTGCATAACATGGGAAAAGGTCTCATTTTCCTTCAACCAACATTCACCCTCAATTTTCTTCCCCTCTACGGACTTGGTCAATGTTTCTCGCTCCTTCTTACATTATAAATAGTGGGCATTCCCTGCTATCGACTTACGAGCAGTTTGTTTAGTTTGTACCATGTCTGGCATAGAAGGTTTGACATTAGTATTACAAGTGTCAAAAATCCTCTACAATTCAATGTGTGTAGACAATTAACATGATCATTTGGTCTTAACAATGATGAAAAAAATGAACATGATCAAGATCTTCCTCTATGTAAAGTGAGAAGTGCCTTTTCATATTTCAATCAAACAGTGTAGAATGATGAAAGAATATAAAAAAATGAGTATTCAATAATATTTTGAAAAAGTTTAATATATATTGAGAGTTGATAGACAACCAACAATAAGATTAAACGATATGTATCATTTACATTTTTGTTAATAATCTAAACTCTCCTAACTAAAAAAGACTCCCATCATTCTCTCTCTCATAACAACAAAAGCCTGAGTGTAAAGATTTAAAGTTTGGCCATACTTCACATGATCATTGGAGTGAACTCCCCTTGGTTGACACTCCAACACAACTTCATTTCATTTAACATGCAGTCTTAATCACAAATATTGCTCTACACATGAATTGAAGGTGAAGGAAAAGAAAATCTGAAATGAAAAGATTACTTACGTGGGCATCTCATAGGTCAAGGGAATAAGGGTGCTAACACCGCCTTTTGAGTGGCTGATTTGGCATGGCATAGATCCCCCCACTTTGATGGTGAAATGGTGGATACATCTGAAATGGCAGCTCTGGCTTTCCCTTTCATTGCACATCTCCTTTATTAGTATTGTCTTTGTAACTACCACCTACTAGAATGGCAGTTACAAAGACAATATTGATAATGGAGATGTCAAAGGTTGGCTCCTTTCTTCTTTATGTACAACATTAACAATTCTAAAGACAGGATTTCAGTGGCTGCAAGGGATACTCCATCACCTCAAAAAAAAGACAGTCAATGAAAAGTTTGGTGACCAAATAAAAGGAAAGTTTATTTGTATTATCCAATATTTCTATAGTGTGGTTGGAGCATTTACTATCCAATATTTCTAAAAAACACAAGATAAGAGTAATTGGCATTTTGTGTTGTTGTCAGTGGTACTCACAAAAATGATTGGGTATAAAATTTGAATTAATATAATAATTCTATTACATTATAATATAATAATTCTATTACATTATAATATAATTCTTATATTACATTATAATATAATTCTTATATTACATTATAATATAATGATAATGTATACTATAATGTGTGTAAACAATAAACCAAAAAATTCCCTAATTGGTTTATTGTTTAATGTCAAGGGGTGTCTTAATGGTTTGATGAAAATTAAGATGCCTATGCCAACACTCAAACTCATGTTTCAAGCATGTAGAACGTGACATGTTTGGATTAGATTAGATTTGATGAGAGTTCAACCAAGACACCAAAAAGCATAAGACATAAAACTTGGCCTACAAATTCTTGTCATAAATCATACAATATTATGTTTACATTTCTTCCAGTTTCTCTTCATGCAAATGAGTAAATGAAATCCTAACTTCCTTTGATTTCCTTTGGCCAAACTTACAATGATCAATTGTGTGCTAATTAAATAGTGTTAAGTGATTGATAAAGGCATTTTCATCTGTAGATTTTGATATTTTTTAATATAAAATTTCAATATTGAAAATGTTACCTTCATATGTATATTCAATGGTATTTTTCAAATATTTAATTTATATTAAATTTAGTCAACAGATTTCATGAATTAAATGGCATTTTTGAAATATTAAATTTATTTCACTTAATCTTTGCAAAATATTAAAATATATTTAAATATAAAAAATATGTATTCAATTATAAAATTTAATATTGAAAATGTTACATTAATATGTATATTCAATGGTATTTT
This sequence comes from Sequoia sempervirens, assembly GCA_007258455.2. Taxonomy (NCBI): domain Eukaryota; kingdom Viridiplantae; phylum Streptophyta; class Pinopsida; order Cupressales; family Cupressaceae; genus Sequoia; species Sequoia sempervirens. The sequence continues at coordinate 33,373 of VDFB02067266.1, forward strand.
TCAAATATTTAATTTATATTAGATTTAGTCAATAGATTTGATGAATTAAATAACATTTTTGAAATATTAAATTTATTTAACTTAATTATTTACAATGGCAGATCCTCCAAAGGGGTTTGCTATCTGGAATTTCATCTTATATAGCAGAAGTCTCATTACAAATTTTTCATCTTGGGAGGTAAATGATGGACGAAGTGTAAAGTTTTGGGCAGACTCATGGAATGGGAAGCCTCCACTATCAACAAATCAAGACCTTCAAGAGGTAAGAACAATATTATCTCAAACTTGGGGTGAAAATATCCTAGATTATATTCAATCATCAAGTCCCCTGATGGGTAAAGTATTGTGGAAAAATCCCTCAAGCAATCTGTTAAGCAATCAGCAATCTGATCTTTTCAATAAGACTATGAAGGAAAGAACAGTTTACCTATCTTCAAAACCAGATAGAATACTATGGGCAACATCAAAAGTAGGCTCATATTTTGTGAAGTAAGGATATGCAGTATTAGCACAATCTAAATATCCTACTAAACCTCAACAAGCATTTACCTTTTGTTGGAATAATAAATTCCTTTTGAAAGTCGGATGCTTTGCATGGCTTGCTTTATACAAAAGAATTTTAACAAGTGATTGGCTTGTTAAATTGAAGATTGTTGATCCTTTCAAGTGTCCATTTTGTGAAGTGGAATTAGAAACAGTAGATCATCTTTTTGTGTAGTGTATTTTTGCTAATCAATGCTGAAATTTTATTAAAAGCAAGATGCAATTATATAATCCACTGCCAAATACACTTTGGGATCTCTTCCAAGCTTGGTCGATTCTGTATCAATCCTCAATTTTCACCTGCATTTGGCTTATAATTCCAGCTCTTGTGTTATGGAACCTCTGGTGGGAAAGACATATAAGAATTTTCAGGAAATCTAAATCTCCAATTGAATTGGTCCTTTTGGAGTTAGAAAAGGAAATATTAGAAGGGGTGAATGCATGTGTCCAGAAAGAAACATTCATCAATTCACCTTTTACAAATTGGGACAGTTTTATTTTGAAAGATTGGAAAGACATTAAATTGTCATTTGATGGCAGCCTTCTCAAAAGTAGCATCTCAAAAATAGATAGAGCGTCAGTCAAATGGATTCCTCCTCAAAGGGACTTTGTAAAATTAAATTTCGATGGGGCATCTAAAGGTAACCCAGGATCCTCAAGTGCAGGATTTTGCATAAGAAATATTTCAAGGGTAGTCTTAGCAGTATACTCTATCCATTTACAAAATGGCCCAAACAATAGTGCAGAAGCTTAAGCGTTGTTATTGGGTTTGGAGTTGGCAATCCATCTGGGTTTTTCAAACCTACATATAGAAGGGGACTCTTTGATAATAATTAATGCATTTAGGGAAAGGAAAATTCACAATTGGAATCTAAGTTATGTGCTAAATAAAGCGTGGATATTATTAGATAAGCTTGAATCATCAGTCATCTTGCATACTTACAGAGAAGGGAATAGGGTAGCAGATTTCTTAGCAGGGTTAGGAAATGAGAATATAGAGATTACGGAAGTCAATGATTTGAGTTCACTTTAGGCTTACCCTCAATTACTTGATCTAATAAAATAGGATGCTAAGGATGCATAGTTAAATATTCAAAGCTATCTTTACATAATGAATGGATATGCTAGAAAGCTTTCTTATGCATATGTCAAAACACTTGCAAAGTCATGTTTATGTTATTTACATGTGATATTAACATATCCTCATGTAAACCGCAGGGCTTCCATTTGGCATTTTTACACATGCTTTAAAGCCAAACATATCCTCATGAAAAGTACAGGGCTTCCATTTGGAATTTCATACACATGCTTTAAAGTTGGTTTACCATGGCATGAAAATATATTTTACACATTCGAGTTAGACAATTTCAAAATGGCACAATTAATAAAAAATATCCATCAGATTTTGCAAGGATGACATGCTTGGAGTTTGTCTTGAGTTTCTTTGAAAAGTACATTGCTAAATTTGTATTTGGTTGTAACATCGAAACCTTCTAAAATTTAGCCAAAATCTGGTCACCAAGCAAACTTTCTTCTAAAGGGTTTTCATTGAATGATTACAAGAAACAGGCTAACATGATCTAATAGTTCCTTCACAAGAATATGATTACAAACATAAGTATGTGCAGGATGAAGGTTCAGTAAATGGCCCACATAGAGCAGGGAAGAATTCATCTTCTTTTTAAACAGAGCCTCAAATTTTTGGCTATGGGTGATTTTGTAGCCAGGTTGAAATCAACTACGTGGTTATTATAGTTTATTTTGGACAATGCATAATGTGGTCAGCGAAGTACAATGTCATGCAAACGGAGGAATACAGATTTTGTAATTACTATATATTTGGATTATGTAATGGGTCTTGTGTCAAACAAAATGGGTCTAATATTTTGTATTTGTAAAGGGTATTCAAGGTTGAATGTAAATATGTAATGGGGTCTATGAGTATGTAATGGGGTCTATATCTGGATAGTGGATCTATGAATATGTAATGGGGTCTATATCTTGGGGTCTGTATGGGGGGATATCTTATGCATTGTAAAAGAGGGTTGTCATCTGTCAATGTATGGGTCTAGAAATTTTGTACTTTCTCGAGCTATAACTGGGGGTTTTATTCCTGGTTCTTTCCCGCCGGTATGCTCGCTTGAACTAGGACTTTGTATTATCTATATTTTAATATTAATATAATTATAGTGGCTTGCCACTTTTTCCTAAAAAAAAATTTATTTAATTTAATCTTTGCAAAATATTAAAATATATTTTAATATAAAAAATGTGTATTAAACAATATGTTCAATAAATTTAATATTTCTATTTTTCATATGTATATTTATATATTTTATTTGAATTTTTTTTAATATAAAATACAAAGTAACCTACTTTTAAAAATAGTTCTTGAAGTAAATATAAAATAACTTTTAAGTAAATGGAAAAGTTCTTCACATAAAAAAAAGTTTAATTATTTAAACATAAAATGAAGTTAGTCTTCACATCAAATTAAATTTATTTAAACATAAAATGAAGTTAGTCTTCATGTCAAATTAAATGTGTTGAGTTTTTATTGACACAGGTTTGCTTTCACTGTATAACGCCTCTCTGTGTAATTATATTTTAAATCTAATCTTTTTTTATATTCTTTTTTATTTTTTGCATGGACTTAGCCCCTGGTCATATGGAAGACCAGGGACCCCACTAAACAACTTCCCAGCACTCATTCACAACCCCTTGTCACATGGGGGCCGAAATTTAGGTGTGTAGGGGCTTAGTCTAGCTCCCTTGTTACATGCATTTTTCTAAAATATCACTTTCACTAAAACAGGCATAACTTTTGCATAATAGGTCCAATTTTCAAAATTCAAAAAGTGTTGGAAAGCTGGTTCAAAGCTCTTCACTGAGATGTAAATTTATTTTCCAGATTCTACTCCAAAAACTAGGTACAGTCAGTCAAAGTTTCAAACTTTAAATTCTCATAACTTTGTCATACAAAATCATTTTTTAGTAAAAAAAATTTAAAACTTATCAGAAAATCATAAGGAATCCAATTTTGCAATAAATTTTTCATTTAGACATCTTTGTTTGGAATGTTTTCCTCACATTCAAAAATTGGGCTTAAAATTAACCTTCACATTTGGATTTGGGTTTAAAATTAACAAGTATATTTTAATCTTCAAGATTCACTTACGTATGCTCTCCTTTCACACCTTAGTGTGATATTAAGGATCAGTTTTGGTGTGAATAAGTATTTTACTTATTACACTTTACTTAAGCTTACTTAGGGAATTCATATCATTGTAGTTTGTACTTGTGACACCTAGTTATTTGCATCTTGCATCTAGGTTTGTGCATATATTGAGAGATGTGATTAGGACACTTAGGGAAGTGTGTGTAGGATAAATCCCACTATTTGTGGTGTGATCTAGTTATCACCTTTTTATCTCCACTTTTCGTGGCATGATAATTCCACTTTAGGTGGGTAATCCACCTTTCATGGAATTATCTATTATTTCTTTCTACCTACCCTTGCACATGATTGAGACACTTGTCTCATTCATGGCCCTTCATTGTGTCTTAGCTGGCTTTTTTAAGTAAGCCTTGTACATGCTTGTAATTGAGCATCTTCATGCATATTGATAATACAATCATCATATTCTCTCATCTTCTCTCTCTCTTTTGTGCTATCTTTGGTCTTTTGATCCTATTGTTGCTTTTCATAAGTTCATACATGGTATCAGAGCAGTTGGAGGTTCTTTGCATAGCCATTGTTGGAAGATCTTAGTTTGTGTGAAGGCGGTCAAGAGAAAAATATGAGGAGCAACAAAATTTTGGTGCATCCTAGACTAGATCTGACCTAAAATTCAAATTCAGAAGGCCTTTTCCGGTTAGGATAGCCTTTCGTTTTGTCAAAATCTGACATCGAGAGCTTCATATCGAAAAAAATTCGCCTATTTGGGTATTTTTTCAATTTTCTGAATTTTTTCTATAGTTTTGAAAAAATCATTTCTCAGAAAATTTTTGGATCTGGCAATTATTTCCAGAAATTTGTATGTGGGGTTTTTTTTTATTTTTAAATCAAAAAAATAAAAAATAAAATATATGTATTATTTTGTTTGATTTAAAATTTCTAAATTTTTGTGAAAAAATTATATTTACATTCAAAAATTCTATTAACCAAAATAAATTAAAAATATGTATTCAAAAAAAAAAATCAAAAAGTAAAAAATTGCAAAAAAATTTATGCAGACTTAGTGCAAAAGCGTGCACCCCGCATAGTCAGAGGGTACAGGTACCCGTGCCTCTCTGAACGCACCATGTGACATACAAAGGCAAGTGTATGTGGTATCTTGATTACATCAGCTATATTTTCCCATCATCTATGGATCATCAATCCGAGGAGAGGCACTAATCTGGTGGCAAAAACAAAAACCGGCGGGCTTCAAAAATTCAAATCCGGCAGAGATTTTTTGAATCGACAGCTCCTCAGCCCATTGGTGGCCCATTCCTCAAAAATTTTTGACGGTATATTCTGACACATGGTGTTTTCTGGCATGACAGGCGTCAATTCTAAGCCCAGGAGCGTTGCAGAATATTTTGGAGGCATATTCTTTTTTGACAGTCTGCAAGACGTCAATTTTAATCGCTTGGAGTGTTGACATCATCATTGCATCAATGATGACATCAGCAATTTAAAAAAAATTCTCCCCCTCACAGTTGGGCTTTTTGATTTTGCAGTCCAACTTTGAAGCTCCATATCTTGCTCATTTTGAGTCCTTTTTTTTAGCAATTTTTTTTTATTTGGGCTAATTTTTCGTGTACTTCATAGTTGTGTGCTTGGTTTCTGATTTTGGAGGACATATTTTCCATAATTTTCATTTTTCCAACACTATACCTATCCAATCCTCATTTCTACAACTTTCGGGGCTCCATTTAGGCACATACGAACTCCTTTCTAGGTGTCAATTTTTTTTAAAGTGCATGATTTTTCGTCTACTTCTTGAATCTACAATCTGTTTGAAGTGATCTTGAGTGGATTTTTTAATTTTAGCATATGGTCTTTTTTGGCCTATTTGGCACTTGTATTGCATAGATAGAAATTTAGGTCTTTGCTTTATTGTTCCAATTTGTTCTCAGCCTATTTATGGCAAGTTGTAAGTCAAAAATCATAAGTCCACTTAGCCAAGTTGCAAGTGGCCTATTGTACATGCACTGAATTATAAAGTGCCAAAATCATCTTCTTCTTTTTCTTTTTTTTTTTGGGGGAGGGGTGGGGTACTTTGATTGAGTGAATTTGGGGGGTGTCTCTTGTGTGATTATGCCTATTTTCTCTCTTGTGCTCTTGTATTCCATCATAGGTTCATCTAAAGTTCCACTCTTAACTGTGCATAGTTATGCTATATGGAAAGTGTGTGCATGGAGTAAACTAATGGAAAAAGGTTTAATTTACTATATTGATGGAACCATAACTGCACCTACAAATCCTAAGGTAGATCCAACTGCATATATGGATTGGCTCACTAGAACTTCTATGGCATTGGGTACACTTAGAAAGTTCATTTCAGATGATCTCATTTTCCATGTTGATAAATGTACTATAGCCAAGGAAGCTTGGGATAAGCTTGCTACTTTGTATGGAAAGGTTGATAAGGTTAAGGGATACAAGCTTGAAAATGATCTCCTAAGCCTTGATCCCAAGAATTTTGACACCATTTATGATTATGTCACTAAGTAAAATAAGCTAAGAGCACAACTAAAGGATTGTGGTATTGAGAAAGACGATGATCAATTGGTCTTCAACTTGTTGGACAAGCTTCCATCCAAGTATGTAGCCTTTGTTTCAAGTTTTTAGACTCAATGATTGACAATTAGAAACTTCACATCACCATCTTTTGAGGCTCTCACAAGTCTTTTGATTCTTGAGCAAAATAAGTTGATGAAAATGGGCATTCTCAAGTCTTCAACTTCAAAAGAATTGGTGGTCAATCATGGAAACAACAAGCAAGGCAAAGGGAAATTCCAAAATCAATCTTCACCAAAGCCACAAGGAGAGAACAAACAATCCACTCCTCCACAACAAGGCTCATCATCATCTTCTTCAAAGAATAACAACTCAAGCAAGAAGGAGAAACCAACTTGTGCATATTGTAAAGAGATTGGATATGAGGAGCATTGTTGTCATGCCAAGAAAATTGATGAGTTGACCAACATAAATTTTCCTAATGCCTATAAGGACTCATCTCCTTCCACTTCTACTTCATCTCAGTCTAAGGGAAAAGAGCAAGCTTTGATGGCAACAGCAGGTTCATCACAATAGTGGATTCTTGATTCAGGGGCTACTCAACATATGTGTTCTTCAAAGGGGCAATTTTCTTCCTTGGAGTCCTCTACAGTGCCTCACATCTTCATTGGTGATAATAGACAAGTGGAAGTTGAGGGGAAAGGTGCAGTTGAGATGGGTGATGGGACATTTGAGGATGTGCTCTATGTTCCAATCTTGAGCACCAATTTTCTCTCCATGTACCAAATCACACATCATGGAGATGATAAGAAAGTTGAATTCACTCTTGACATAGTAGTGGTAAAGGAACTTCAAAATGGTGCTTTGGTTGCAATGGGTCGAGCTAATCATAATGCAAGGCTTTACTCATTCTCCCATTGGGTACCTCTTGCTCCTTCTGCAACATTGATCACTCATTCAAACTCACAAAGTAAGATATGGCATGAGCGGTATGGTCATCTCAACTACCACTATCTACAACAACTTCACACTAAGGACATAGTCAAAGGGGTTCCTCAACTCAGTTTTTCTGAGGGTGTATGTTTAGGATGTTCCATGGGAAAGCATCCCGAAGAGCAGTTTGATAGAGGGAACTCTTGGAGAGCCTTGGATCTTCTTCAACTTGTTCACAATGATGTAGCAGGCTCATTTCTAGTGCCATCCTTTGGATAAGCTCATTATGTCCTCACTTTCATTGATGATTTTTCATGATACACTTGAGTCTACTTCCTTTGTCACAAAAGTGAAGTATTTGATAAGTTTCTCAACTTTAAAGCACATGTTGAGAAGCAATCTGGGAAACAAGTCAAGATCCTTCATACAGACAATGGCAGAGAGTATGTGAACAATAGATTTGAGGAATTTTACACACTTGAGGGAATTGACTTATAGTATTTTATTGCCTACACACCCCAATAGAATGGTGTTGCAGAAAGGAAAAATAGAACCCTCAAGGAAATGGCAAGTTGCATGATACATTTCAGGTCTCTTGGTCTAGCTTTTTGGGTAGAAGCAATTAGTTGTGCCACCTACATCCCGAATCGGGTTCCTCATAAAGCTTTGAAGGTATCACTCCTTTTGAAGCTTGGTTTACTAGGAAACCTATTGTGAAACACTTCAAAGTGTTTGGGAGTCCAGCATGGGCTCGTATTCCTCCACAAAAACATAGGGCATTAGAGCCACAAAGTAGGTGTTGTATCTTTGTGGGACATGCAGATGGTGTTAAGGCATACAGACTGATGGATCCTCAAACTCATGAGATTTTCTTTGGGAGGAGTGCATGTTGAGGAAATCTCACCTAGCTTTGACTCTTCTACTCCTCCTTCCTCCACAGTTGATAGTGATTATAGCGATTCAAATGATGATGGATCTCCTTCCTCACCGAATCACAAGGTTACACCTTCACAGGGTCCACTTCCAATTGAGGAGCCTCGTCCTTCTACCCCTACTAGACCTCATTGGGCTCATCAGACTCTTGAGGAAGCAGTTCCGCTTATTAGGGATCCTTTGGATACTCAAAGGACTAGATCACAACATGAGCATGACCTCTTCCACATGCGCTCATTGCACCAGCTTCAAATCCACAATCCTTTAAGGAAGCCTTTGGGGTTCCTGAATGGGATGCAGCTATGGAGGAAGAGTATAGTTCCTTGATGAGAAACAACACTTGGGAGTTAGTCCCTCTCCCTAAGGGGATAAAGATGGCTCGATGCAAGTGGATCTATTAGACCAAATATGTAGCGGATGGGAGTTTTGATAAGTATAAGGCATGACTTGTTGCAAAGGGTTTCTCACAAGTTGCAAGAGTTGACTACACTGAGACCTTTGCACCTATTGCAAAGATGAATTCCATTTGCCTGACACTTTCCATTGATGCTTCACATGGTTGGGTAGTACACCAAATGGATGTTAAGAGTGCTTTTCTACATGGGGATCTTGATGAGGAGATCTATATGGAGCAGCCACAGGGTTTCATCTAGGATACTTCATTGGTTTGCAGGTTAAGAAAGTCCCTCTATGGCCTTAAGTAGTCCCCTCAGGCTTGGTATGCCAAGATGGATTCCTTCCTTCTCTCCACAGGATTCACCAAGTTTCATTCAGATTAGAATGTCTACATCTTGAGGTAGGATGATGCACATTTGATACTTGTGCTCTATGTTGATGACTTAATCATTACATGGAGCACCTCATCCATCATTGGAAATGTCAAAACTACTTTGCAGGATATATTTTCCATTACTGACTTGAGCCTTCTTCACTACTTTCTTGGCATTGAGATTCAGCAGCAGGAGGTGAATCTAAAGACACCTCTCTTGGAAGTGGAATATTGTCAATCTGAGCTAAGCCTCTAAGAACATTATACCTTAGAGAAGTGAAGGTGGAGAGTGGGTTTCCCTCTCCTCCTGGTTGTTTGGCAGTATTCTCTTTCATTTACAGATTAGGCCTCTCATACCCTTGTGGTATATCAAGGATACCCCTAGTTGAGCTTGTAAATCCTAGTTGATACTTTTGGCCATATCCCACTTGAGTTAGGCTTGTTAATGTGTCTTACGTGCTTGAGTTTTTAGATCACCTTCCCCACTTGAAACCAAAAGGGGACCCTTATCCAAATGGATCCATAGGATTTTTTCTTTTTGCATTATTTATTTATGCATTTTCATTCTTAATCATAAAATACAAAAAAAAATAGAAAACTCAAAAAACCAAAAAAAATCAAAAACCCAATAACATTAGAAAAATTTCAAAATATATATATATAAGTGTCCTCCAAGTCAATATATTCACATAATCTCCAAGTAAAACTTCCCATCCATATTATTCATCCTCAGCATCCTATCCTAGTCATAAAAGTCAAACCAATCATCCCATCCTAGTCATCATAACCATCCCTCATCTTATCCTAGTCATCTTAATCACCTCATCCTAACTACTTCTTCCTATCCTAATCATCCTCCCACATATTAATCATCCCCATCCTAATCATTCTAATCATCCCTTCTAAAATTAATCATCCCTCATCTCATCTTAATCATTCATTATCATATCCTAATCATCCCATCCTAATCATCATTTTTATCCAAATCGTCCCTCCTCATCCTAATCATCTTTAATCACCCATAACCATAATCATCCTAATCATCCCTTCCTAATCATCCATTATCATTCTAATTGTCACCATTCTAATCCTAATCACCCCATCTTAATCATTCATAATCATCCTCATTATCACCTTAATCCTAATTATCTTCCATAATATTTCTAATCATCCATCTTTTCCTAATCATACCCAATCACCTAATTCACGTCATCTCTAAATCATCCTACCTCATTCTAGTCATCCCATCTTATTCATCCATAATCACTATCATTATCATCCCTAATCATCTCACCTTAATCAACCCTAATCCTTATAATCATCCTCATCACTCTCTCTTAATCATCCATAATCATCTTAATTATGCCCCTAATCACCCCCATTTATCCTAATTATTCCATCTTAATTATCCCCTTTAATCATAATAATCCATTGTTATTCTACTTATCTTCATTCCCATCCTAATCATCCCCTAACCTATATTGAATCCATCCCTAATCCATCATTTAGGACCCTATTCCTAATTAATTTGATTTATCCAATTAAGGTCCTAATCATCATCAACCATCCTTCATTATCACCCTTAACCTTTATCATCTTAACCTAATCACATTATCAACCTAATCCAATTCCAACCAAATCCTAATCTAATCCATCAATCCTTATCCAAATTCAATCAACCATTATCCTTTTATCTTCTCAATCAAGCATTCACATTCCATCCTTAATCAAAAAACATCCTTTGAACATCAAAATTTGGTTAAGGAATTAATCTCCTTCACACCCCATATCCTTTCATTATTATCAAAATCTTTCATAAGGATCCAATCCTTAATCCATTATCATCCATTTCAAATCCAATATCCCAATCAAAAATCAAGACCTTAGATTGATTTCATCTTTAATCCAAACTTGCTTAAGAAAATTAGCCTATCTTAAGTATAGTTACCAAATCCAATCAAATTCCTACTTAATAATTGTTCCTATCTTAAGTAGAAATCAAATCTAATCAACTCTTGCTTAAGGGAATTCGTATGTCTTAACTATAAAAAATCAACCTTAATCAAATGAAATCATTTTAAGGTCTTGAAATTGATTCCCAAACTTAATCCCATCTTCCACATTCATCCTCTATCATACTCCTCTAATCCCCCATCCATTTCTAATCCATTATCATAATTTCCATCTCATCTAAAATCAATCTCAAACATTCATCTTCAAATCAATCTTCCACCATGTCTACCCATCTAACCTATCCTCCATCCAACCTAATCTATTATAATCCACCTTCATCCATTCTAATCCAATATAATATCATGAACCCATATCCTAACCCAACAAGCCCAAAAATCACAATCAAATCCAACCCCAATCATATTGATGATGACGAGGATAGCCTTGTTGACCAACCCAAATATGATCCCTATGATGATAGTGAGAATATTGTGGATCACCTTGAATCCATGATCATGAGACAAAATCCTCCAAGCTTTCACCAATCACCCATCCAAATTCCCCCTCAAATCCTACCCACATCTTTACCACCCATATCATCCTCATGGGACTCCATCACCAATTTTGTCCTCACCCACTACTTCAATAATGATATGAATGTTTTTCTTAGATACCTCATTGCTATTGGTGCTAAACCTCCACCCTCTACACCTTCATCCAATCCCAATCCATCCCCTCTTGCTTAGCATTCCCCTTCCTTTGACAAGGGATACCAAGCCTTTAGCCAAAATATCCCTCCAACCCCATCCACATCCTTTTCAAGATCCTTATCCTCATCCTCAATTTACCAATCTATGGAAGCTTCCACCTCTTATTCCACTTTTCCATCTCCCATATCCTTACAATCCACATCACCCCAAGCTTACCAATCAAATTCATCTCATCTCTCTCATAATAATTGGCTTCAAGGACTATTTGCAAAGGTGCTTAAAATTCCCCATGCAAAAATAAAGTTGTGCAATCTTCCCATTTCATGCATCCACCTTCAACACCCCCACATAGAGATAAATCCCAATCCCCTAAATATCATGAGTCCCCTATCATTCCATCTATCCAAGTTGAAGAGTTTATCCAACCTTATTCCCCCATCACACCATACACATCAAATGAATTATGGCAATCCATCAATCCAAAGCATGATAACATAGATTCCCCTCCATACAAAGATAAAGGAACCCCTTCTTTTCCATCATATGATCCCCTTCCATCCCATTCTCCCATTTCCAATAAATAACAACATATCTCTTCCATCCCATCCAATGATCCTATTTCCAATAAAGAGCAAGATATCCCTTCATCTAGCTCTCATGATCCTGGGGGCTCTCTCCCACTTCATCTAATGACATCCTTCCATGTAAAGATAAAATTACCTCTTCCACTCCATTAATGATCCCTTTCTAAATCAAGATGAAAGTGCACCTTCCACCCCATCTAATGATCCTCTCCCCTCTCATGATAAAAACAACCCTCCCACTCCATGTCATGATCCCCTTCCATCTCATAACCAAGAGAAAACTACACCATCCACCACATCTCATGATCCTACCTCAAGTCAAGATCAAAGAATCCCCTCATCTACATGTCATGATCCTAATCCTCCTCAAGATTCCATCACCCCCATCCAAGACACCCATGAACCCCATACTTATCAAATGGGTTCCTCCACTTTCATCCAAGCTGGTTTATTCCATGATACTATCATTCCTGCCATGTCATAACCCCATCAAAATGGACTTGCATATTGCTTCCAAAATAACAAGTATCCCATTGGTAAAAATATTTGTCAAAATATGCATTATCAAGGAAAAGGGTTAGGCCTTCATGAGAAAGGCATCTTAGAACCCCTTAATATCAAAGAAAATCCAAAATATCATGGCCGTGGATACAAAGCTCAAAATGTTGGTACATCTCCCATCCATTATAAATCCAAAATCCCTCCATCTAAATCCAAACCTCCACATTCCCCATCCTCCAAATCTATTTTATGCCCTTATGTTTCAAATCCCAATCCCTCATCCCTTCCATCTATTTTGGATCCCTATGTCCCAAAACAAAGTCCTTCATCCCATCCATCCATCTTGGGTCCTTACATTCCACCACCTAACATTCCTATTCCAAAATCCCATTATCCTTTCTATCCATCACCTCATATCCCAAATCAAGATCAACCACGGCACACATCTTTTGAATCCTTCCAACATAGTACTTACACCAACCCATCCATAATATATCCACATCATTCATATCCATCCACCAATCCCATTGCTCTTGGAAGTAATTTGGATGACAAATATAAAATGAATAAAGCCAAAAATCCACAAAAATTAAAGGATCAACATGTCCCCTCAAAAATACATGAAAAAAAAGAAAAGTATGATCCAAAATCAAAAATCTCAAAGGCCACAAAGGCCCATGAAGAAAAAATCAAATTCGAAGACAATGTGGATTCCCAAAATACTCATAGAATCAATGCATCCCAAAGAAAAATCAAAATTTGCATCCAAACTTGCTAATCCAAAACCTTCATCCAATCATAAGTCCTTCATCCCATC
>VDFB02067269.1:0-16384 GCA_007258455.2 Sequoia sempervirens
GCTTGTGGGAATATGTTAGAAGGAATTAAAGGTTGTTGGAGAATTGTGGGTCTACAATGAATGTTCTATGAGTTAAATTTATTTTATAGATTTGTGAGATTGGAATCCATGGATATTATCAATGTGATCTATGTTGGGCATTAGAAACTCATGATTGTGGATCTTCATGGAGTTGTTTATGTTTTGGTAACTTTGAGCTCTTGTTTGAAAATATGTGAGTATCCTCTTATTTGGTGGTTTTGTTCCTTTACCTTGTGGTCATGTGTAGTGAGAAGGTGTTCATATTAGATGGGTACTTTTGATATCCCAGTCACATAGAGAAACACTCGCTATTTGGACTACAAAATGAAGTGCTTATGTTGGCTTCATGGTTTTAGCCCTTGGTTACATGAAAGCATTGAAAGATAAGCCACTGACATCTTTGTGAGTTGTGAAGCTTATATATTTCATCTTTTAAAAACTAATTTTCTTGCTGGGTTATAATTTTATCTTATTTTCAGTTGTGGGTTTGTATATTTGTGCTTATTCTATTATTTAGATGATATATTTGAGGTGAATGTGTGGATGTTGAAGTAGATTTCAAATTTATAGAGATGGTTTTGTAGGTTTTACATGTTAACTAAAATATGTGGAATGTAGATATGTGATAAGATTATATTCAATATATTTTGGATGAAGATAGTTATAGGTTTACATGGCTTCTTAGAGGGTTCTTATTGATCTATGTTTACTCCTACGTGGGTTTGTTTGTAAAATCAAGTCTATTGTTCATCATGATGCTTGAGTCTTAGAAATTGATATGTTATTCCTGATTATCTTTATTTTTCATGTTATCGATGTGGGGTTGAATCTTTTCAGTTATTTGACATTGGAGCATTGATTATGTCTTTCTCCTTTAAGATGTTGCATATGTGCAAATCTTGTAAAATTGTTTGATGTGGATTATGTTTGGTAGGACTTATTCTTAGTCACCATTATTACATTGGTATGTTTATTATAGTGAGAAAAGGTTTTTTGGTAGTACTTGATATAGGTTTTTGTTTGAATCTATAGCAATAGTTTATGGTGCATGAGAAACTCTATTCACTTTTAGTAGAGTGTTGGCAATGATATTGGTCATGATGCCATGTACAAATTGATATCACTTCTAGTGGGAGCTTTATATAGTTATATAATGTGTTTCTATCTTCTTTGTTTCAAGATTTTGGTTCTAAGAAGTTATTGTTGTAGTGCATAGTGAGACATGGATAATATTTAATTAGCATGTGGATGGTCTTTTGCAATGGTTGTTGGTGCCATAAGGAGCTCTTAGATTCTTGCTTTATATAGCAATGAGAGTTTAGTGACATATTTGGTTATATTGACAAAGGGTGTGTGGCAATTGTATCTTCTTGGTTTGGATATCATGGTTTGAATTTACCTTTTGGGAGCTCATGGTGTTGAGCTCTTTGACTATGTTGGGGCCACATGGAGGATCTTCAGTTAGGATATGGTTATCACGATTCTTAGAGAGATCAGTTATATTATTTAGTGGGAGCTTTGGTAGTGATGTGAATTCATCATTTGATTATGGATGTTTATCTTCATGTGATTGGAGATGTTGTTTCTTTGTTTATAGTATGGTTGTTATTATATAATGATGTACTCTTGATTCTAGATTAGAGTTTTGACATGATACATGTTCTCTTGATACCATGATATATTCATTCAAAACATATGATCTTCCTTTGAGGAGATGTTAGATCACAATGTCATGTTTCAGTTCTTGATTCCATGGCTAGAACTTTGACAATGGTCTTGTTTGAATCTCTTTGATTTTGAGTATTAATTATTTTCTTGGAGCTTCATGATTTTTTAGGGTTGCATTTTAAGTTGGCATGAATTGATTGTGGATTCTCATGGAGACTAGAGATACTTGGGTGAGGCTAAACAATATTTTTTTTAGGGATTGTGTGTTGAGATGGTTACTCTTTGATGAGGATTTCATTAGAAAAACTAGGGATCCTACACCTGGTTATGGATGTGAATCCAATATGGACTTGAAGAGAATATTTCCCTTTATTATGAGTTTTCATTGCTTGGTGTTGTGTGCACAAGACAATCTTGTATTCCACTCTTGGTCTACTCAACAAGTGAATGATTTGAGAGGTATTTCTTGTGTGATTATTAGATGCAATCTTTATTTTGTATCTTTTCTTCTCATATGAGTTAGTATTGAATATAAAAATTTTGAGGACTTGTTAAGAAGAAGATGCATGATTATATGGATTTTCATTGTTCTCCTTGTTTTGGTCTTGAGCTATGGATCTAGTGTTAGGGTTAGAGATGGCATATATCTAACAATTAAATGCAGATTTAAATAATAAACAGAGAAACTAAAACATACATAGAATAAATCATAACACAGAGAATTTAACATGGTTCACCCAATCTGGGCTACATCCACCAAACCGCAGCCATCCAATACTTTTATTATCCAGTGCAAAACCTATTACAATCTTGCGAATAATCACGTTTTTCATCATACTATAACCCCCATCCCAACCCCTTTTAACAAGCTTTTAGAAGCTTCCAAAATTAGGGTTTTACAAAGTCGGTTTTCTTTCTTTTTCGGAGATTTTTCCTTTTTCGCTGACGACACAAAAGAAATGGCAAAAAAAAATTTCTCAGGGGCTGCGCCCCTGAACCCCCACATGATCAGTCGCTGGGGTGTACAGTATACCATGGGCTATACAGTATAGCATGATCAGTCGCCACATACTAACATCTAGTTCTAAGGACTTATTTGGAGAGGTACATGAAATGGTATGTGGCTTTGGGCATATTCCCTTTATTGTGTGAATGTTTGACTAGTTTAATCTACCTTTGGTATGAGAGGTTTACATATACTTCTGTCATGTTTTCATTTGATTTGAATATCATATGTTGATATCCTTTTAGTATGGGAATGGTGAAGGAGGTATTACTTTACATAGCTTGGTACATGTTAGTGTGGAATAAAGATATGGTTTGATTTGCATGTTCTCTCTTCGATCTTGTTTATCTTCCTAGATATTTGTATTCGCATGGTTGAGTGTGAAGAACTTGGGAGAGCTATGGAGACTAGTGGTGAGAGAGGTATTGCAACATATTTGTTTGCAATATTTGCATATCATTATATATTTCCATGATACTATGCGATAGAGGAGTTAGCCACATCCTCTATGTGAAGTACTATAGGTAGACTTGGTATGCCTTAATCTATTTTAAGATTTGACATTATTTGTGTAGGAGGAGTTTCTCGATATATGTCAGGTTATTCTCTCTAATATCTTGGTTTGTTGATTACTGATGTGATAATAAGTTTGCATGTTTCATTGGATTTGGATCTACAAGTTATGTAGTTGTGTGGGCCGATCACCCATTTGATTGTGGTGGGATGACTCAAATGTGGACTGTCTATATCCACGAGATTGTTTTAGTATTAATGTATACTTTGTTATTTGGTCTTGTCTATGGTAATTTATACATTGGTATGCTGCATTAAGATAGGAGGATGGATATGCAGAGACTTGATTACAATTTTAGGTTGTTATGTTGATGGCATGAATTTCAATCTATGATTGGTATACCCTAGTTTGAGGTATGGTTAGATTGGATGAGTTTCAATTTGTTGTGGTTGTTATTCTAGTTGGTACAGGTAAGACAACTACTTAGAGCCTTTATAATCATTTGAATTTGATGCTTTTATTCTTGTAAAAATTGGTGCAAGTTTCAGTGATAGTTAGTATGATTCACCTTGACATATTCCTTTTTATTAGTTGGTCTGAGTAAGAAAACTACTTAGAGCCTTTGTTATCATTTGAATTTGATGTTTTTGTTCTTGTAAATATTGGTGCAAGTTTCAGTGATAGTTGGTATGATTTACCTCAACATATTCCTTTTTATTCCATAGGTGGCATGTTGGAGCATAAGAGGAGTTTTTTTCTTGATGGTGGTTATCATGGTTGCTTGTGCAAGTATCTTGTTGGAGCATGAGAGCATGGTGAAGATTCAAGTGGTACATGATTGGCTAAGGGACATTTTTCCTTTGTTTGTGATTCCTATGGATGTATTTACAATGCATGATGTCAAGTAGGATAATGTTAGCATTAAGGTACCATCTACCTTGTAAATCATATGTCATGGTTTCAACATCTTTGGAAAGTGTCCCTAGGCACTTAGGGTGTATTGGAAAAATATTTTGTAATTATTTATTCTCACCATTATTTATAACATATTCATAAGGGGTGGTGGGTTCCACTAGTAGTGGTAAAGGTGACTTATAAACATGAATATTTAATATTGTTTTCCCCACATGTGGACACCTAGAATAGGATAGTAAAATTTAAGGAAGAGGATAAATTAGTGACTATTGGGCTTCTCCAAGTGGGTTCTTGGAAAGAGGCAACATGCGTCTCTTGGTATTCCATCTTATATTGTATTTAATGTAATGTTTAATTTCAAGTTGGAGGGAAAGTATTGGAGCTAAAACCAATATCCTTCACATTTCAAGGAGGTCATCTAAGGGTCAAGATGTTTGGAATTAAGAGTCATATTTTGGGTGCCATGTTTAGTGCTTAAGACCTCTTTTCAAGTTTATAAAGTTAGCTCCTTGGATATATAAATTAATGAGAGTAACAATTGAATGTAGAGTTACTCTACAATAACAAGGACATGTTGAGGCATAAAGAGGTTGTTCATGAGTACATAGGTGCTGCCATGTTGGAGGCAGAGAGGAGAATGAAAGTGAATTTATTGTAATCTCATTTATTTGTAGATAACACATACTTGACCTCTCTTCTTGGTGGATTTTTCTCTCTCAAGGGTTTCTCCACATAAATCATGTGTTATGTGGTTCCTTTTATGTTGCTGATTTGTGCCTCTTTGCTGCTATCTTATGGTGATGCTATGCTTTATTTATTGTTGTTATAAGTTCACATATGGTGGTGTTATTAAGCATGTTATGTTGGATAATTTTTAACATAAAAAAGAAGATGGATCTAATAATGGTAATTCCATATTAAGGTCACCTAATTTCAATTTTACATATAAGTAAATTATATTTTCATATTGTAGTAGTCCAAACCTTGTATCTCATCCATTGAAGTCATAACTTGATTATTTGGATAAAGATTAAAATTTCCAAATAGTTTCCTACAAAGGCATCGAGGTAGATCCCACCAAATCCAAATTTATTACAAAAATGCTTCCACCAAAGATTTTGAAACAACTTTGCTATCTCCAAGGAAAAATCTAGGCTATTGATGCTTCATTGCATAAATTACAAATAAATGTCATCTATTTTCTTATATAATTTACAAGGATGTGAAATTTTAGTGGGATACTTCATGTTAATAAGCCTTTGAAAAAATTAAAGAGTATCTAGTGTTGCCACTAGTTCTCATGGCTATAATTCCGAATAGGCCCCTACTCCTCTAAATTTTCATTACATCAGTTGCATTAGGGACACTTCTTTCACATCAAGACAATGTAGGCTATGAGTTATCCATCTATTATTTCAACTGTACTCTAGTCAAATATGAGCTCAATTATATCCATATGGAGTGAGCATGCTTAGCAATCATCTTCAACTCTTAAAAGCTTCAAAAATTATGCTCAATCATTAGAAAAATCTTGTCTCTAAAATAGAGCCTCTCAAGTATCTCCTATCAAAAGCTTATCTTACAAGTTGAAAGGCTAAGTGGGTAATGATTCTTAGTGAGTTGACATAGAGTATGTGGATAAGAAGGTCATCAAAGGACAATTTTCCCTAGATTAGATAGCCGAATCCCCACTCATAGATGATCATCTATTAGTGATTGATTTTCTTGATGAATCTACCCTCACAACTAGTGGTATATCATTATGGAGATTATACTTTGGCGGTTCTTATACACAACATGGTTTAGGAGCTAGCATTCTTTTCATCACCCATCAAGATGACTTCATACCTAAGGCTTTTAGGTTGGCATTTCCATGCCAAGAACATGAAAAAATATGAGGCTTTAATCATAGGACTTAGGATGGCTATACAATGGTACATCACATAGTTGCAAGTATATGGGGACTCCCAACTTGTGGTCAAGTAGGCTAACAATGAATATCAAACCAAAGATGACAAATTTCTCCCTTGTAAGCAAATGATGGATAGTTTTAGGCAATATTTCACCCACATCTAGTTTGAGTAAGTCCCTCACCTCAACAATAAAGCTACATATGCCATGGCCATCATTAGATCATTATTGGATATTCCACATGGCAGTCAATAGTGTAAATTTCTAGTTGAGCAACTCCTGATCCCTATATACAATGTTCCTAAATCAGAGCTTGTTTGTGAGATTGTTGGTCCTGAGTCCACTTGGTACCATGATATTTATACCTATTTACATGACCAAACACCACCCCAACCTTTCACACAATCAACACAAATCATTCATCCAATGCACCTCTCATTGCACCATCCTTGGAGATACACTTTATCGATGAGGCTATGATGGTTCTTTATTGAGATGTTTAAACACAACATAAGCTAACCTCACACTATCAGAGGTACATGATGGTATCTATGGCACACATACTAGTGGAATGACCTTAACAAAATATCTTCTTAGGAATTGTTATTATTGGTCCACCATGGAGAATGATGCTTTCCAGTACATCAATGATTCCTTGCATGCCAACAACATGGATACCTCATTCATGCACCTTCTCGAGCATTGTAGCCTATTAGGACACCATGGCCTTTTTCCCAATGGGGCTTTGCCATAGTTGGAAAGATTCACCCTTCATCTAATGGACATAATTTTATCATTATCACTATTGAGTATTTCATGAAGTGAGTTGAAACCATCCTCCTCACATTCACCACCATCATTTAAATATCCAAATTCATCTTTTACCATATCATTTACCATTATGTTATCGCATTGTCCATTGTCATAGACAATAGGAAGTCCTTAAAAAATCATGAAGTTTGCACCCTCTATGATGGTATCTACATCCAACATCATTGGTCCACACCATATTATCCCAAAAGTCCACACCCTATTATCCCAAAAGTAATGACCAATTGAAGGAAACTAATAAAACCTTGCTCAAAATCCTCAAGAAAGTTTTCAATGAAACTAGCCATGACTAACATCTTCATCTTAATCTTTCTCTTTGTGCATATTGTACTAGCATCTGTACACCCATCGTCGTTACTCCATACTCCCTAGTATTTGGTGCCAATGCTATCTTCCCCATTGAATTTGAGTTCCCATCACTATGCATTTTCAAGATCATTTGTCCTCTCGAGGGGGCATCCTCATCCTCATACTTACTCTCACCATCTTTCCTCCTAGTCACTCCTCCAAATGATTGGGGCATCTTCCCTAATCTAACCATTTTCTTTTAAGCACTATGTTTTAATTTTCTTTCAAATGATGCTATTTTGTAATACCATCTCAAAGAGAGGCAAAATATAGACAACTAAAATTGACCATTGTCATTAGTTGACTTTTTTCTCTATAATTGACTGAATATCAATCTAACTATTCAATTAAACATCTAATTTCCATCCCCACATTAACTAAACAATATTTTATTATTTAATTAATATAATCACTATTCATCACTATTCACCCTCACCTATTTGTTGCCCAAACTATTTAATCTTTCCTCTCCTATATTCCCCTATTCACTTTTCATTAAGTGGGTTAAAATCCATTAATCCTTTAACCCTCCTCTTGCACATTCAAAATCCTAGTCAAACCCCTTCTATTAAGAATACATGTATCTTGTTACAAGCTTGTAATTGTCAAGTGGTTTTAAGCCACCTAAGTAGTTGGGTCCCACTTTATATCTCTAAAGTGACTTATAACGACTAAAGTCACTTTAGGGGTTTAGTGATTATGAGCTAGTCATGACTTGTAAGCATTTAAAGGTGTTAGAAAAGGACATTGATTATCATTTGTAAATATCATTTTTAGAATTCAATGAGGAAAGCCTTAAGAATTCTTCTACATTTTGTAAAGACAATATATTGCAATAAAGAAGACACCTTGCAAGGGTTTATATGTTGAGGGCATCTATATTTTTTTAGAAAATAAGAAATCTTGTAGATTCTTTGTTTTATTTTAATAGGATCTTGTTGCTTTTTGATTGGTGAAATTAATCACCTCTATTCATTTTTCTTTATTTTATTTTTATTTTATTTTGAAGTGGATGTTTGGTATTCTGTAGTTTCACATCAACAAAAGGGTCTCTATTTATTCTCTAAATAATTTAGATTTTAAGATTGCATATGATTAAGTAATTTATTTTATAAATAAACTTACATCTATATAAATATTCTTATTTATATCATCATTCATAAGACATTTCCATAAATATTCACTAAAGAAAAATAACTCTTAATACTAAAAGTGAGATTTAATCCCACAAAATATCTCTATATAAAAATAACAATATGAATATCATAACATATTTTAAATAAATATATTTAAAAATTTCATACTAATTATATTTGTATACACCTAAAAATGGTCACATCACATTGTCTGGTAATTAATTAAATATTTTTAATATTTAATTAAATCTTCGAATTCCATCTATGTATAAATAAATTTAAATAATTTATTTATATTGTTCATTATTTCATTTCGATTAAATAAATAAGTTTATTTAATCATCTTTTCATATTCATTTCTTAATTAATTAAATAAACATTATGGTTTATTTATATTAATTATCATATAAATCTTAGTTTGAATATTTTATTCAAATAAAGATTAAAATATTCTTCTTTTCTTCTAAATATCATTTATAATTAAATATTCCAAAATATTTAATTCCTCTAATTCGATTCTAATATTCATTCATAATTAAATATTCCAAAATATTTAATTAATTCTTCTAATATTTCATATTCTTCTAAAGTCACATTATGATTAAATATTCTAAAACATTTAATTAAATCTTCCATAGTTTAAAAAATCAAAAATCAAAATTCAATAAATGAAATTAAATAAATTTATTTATTTAATTAATTTTGGGATTTATCTTCAACACCCGTGAAACAAACTGCCCAAACAGAAAATTTAATTTTCTCTATTTTTGTGCAGGCTTGTTCCCGTGGGTTGAAAACAGGAATCCATCCTTCTCTCCAACCTCTCAACCTCTTCCATATTCTTCTCAACCTCTCCATCTCTCACCTTTCAATCCTACCAAACAATCTCACAGCCGTAGATTCTTGCCAGCCGGGATTTTGCTTGCAAAAATCTATAAATATGACTGTCGGGAACTCCAAATCATATAGAAGTTTTAAGCAGGAAAATTATAGTCAAATTGCAAGCATTCATAGCATTCATAGTATTCATAGAATTCATAGTATTTTCATAGCATAGCAATAGCAGTATAGAATCATGACATCTTCATTCACAGCCCCTGTGCATAATCCACACCTCCTGTTCATATCCGTATCAGCAATTCCGTTCCATCAGCATATAGAATAGTGAAGCATTTTCCTTTTTGCATACTCATTCTACAAGTTGCCATTCGAAGGAAGCCGAGCTTACACAATCTGAGAGCAACAGCTTCAAAAGAATCACTGTAGATAGAGAAAATGGAATGGCTCTGAAGAATTCGTGTTTATTTAATTTCATTTTAATTTCTTCAATTTAATGTTTCATTAGAGTGTTTTTTGTTTCAATTTGATTACTCATATTAACACTAACACATTTTTGGTGCCCACCGTGGGGCCCTTGCCCCTAAATTTAACATCTTTTTGCAGTTTCTTTTGACAGGTTACAGACAAAAACAACGGAATAGCGCAGGAAACACGTCTTCGAAACTTCAATACCCAGTTCAGCGCATTTGAGGTCTTTTGCAACGCCCGTAAGGTCTTTTGGAGTGCCCATAATTCATTTTGCAGCGCCCGTGAGGTCTTTTGCAGCGCCCGTAAGGTCTTTTGCAGCACCCATAATTCATTTTGCAGCGCCCGTAAGGTCTTTTGTAGCGCCTGTAATTTGTATTGCACGCCCGTAAAATGTTTTGCAGCGCCCATAATTCGTTTTGCAGCGCCCTTAAATATTTTTGTAGCGCCCGTAACCTCTGTTATAGCACACTCCTGCAAATTGTAATTTGTGATAGTTTAACTGATTCTGACGCAACCGCGGACAGTTAGTAGTTTTAAAGGTAAAAAGAAGCAATCCTAGTGTAGACACCTAACTTAAAAAGAAGCAATCCTAGGGTAGAAATTTAAAGTAAAATGAAGCAATCCTAGGGTAGACATTTCACACTTCATTTTGGGCTAAAAGAATTTTCTGTTTGTGTGAAGCAAAATCTTCACTTAGCATAGAAAGCCTTTATTTTTGGGCTTAAAATAAACTGTTGTTTGCTTTGTTTTTGGTGATAGGCCTATGCTCTCCCCTTAACTGGGTGATCAAAATGCCAAACTCACCTATTTCCCTTCATGCAATTTCTTGTTTTATTAGCACCTTTTAGAAGGCCTACCGTAGTGGGAAAAAGTACTCACCCTACGGGAATGACCTAAGTGGGAACAACTAAAGCCAAGTTTTCCAACCCACTATAATCAAATGCGGATGGTTGATGAAAATCCCATTCGACGGTAGTGTGCATTGATAACCATCCCCAAAGCCTTTGTTCTAAAGGTAGGGAGGTCTCTCGAGGGAGTCTATCATTTGCACTTTGACGGGAAACCCTTATTATTAAGAACCTGAGTGTAGCCAGAATCTTCAGAATTAGGTTTGAACATTATATTAGTAATCACGGTCACGAGGGGAGGGAAGAATCTACCCCCAAGATACTCACCATATAACTGCCAAGGATTGTTTGCTTTCGGGGGATCCGGTATCCTCCGTCACTCTGATGCAGCACAGGAAAAAGACAAAAACACGGGCGCCCTTTCGGGGGTGACATGGCTGTGTGAGTTGACGCAATTTTAAGATGTGGGCTGTTGATTACTATGATGACCTACTTGAGAACTAAGAGTGAGTCTGTTTGAAATGCTTATCATGTGTAAAACCCGTTAAAACACTTTTTGAACAACATTTTGATTATACACTTGATGTTTAGCATAGGACTTAAGACAACCATTTTACAAATTGTTTGATGTGTTTTCAATACACTAATTCAGATAAGATCTTCCAAAACACTTACTATCATATTGATTAATCTCATGTTACGAGATTGGAAATCCATAACGTTTGTAAAGAAATCCATTTTCAAAAGGATTAAGTAGCCAAAGAAACCCCTCAACCACAAGAAACTATTGAAGAAGCAACGATTCTTGTATCAAAGCCAAAAAGTTTTACTCAAATATAGAACATTTCTTCATAGGTATCATGATTGTGTTAGAGGTCTTTCAGATGATTATGCCATAGAACCTTTGTATTCACAAGCTTACTTTCAAAGAAGAGCCCTTTCTCAAAGGCATAACCATAGTCAACGCATACGCTTCTGTTATATTCCCCAACCTGCAATCGAATATTCTACTCGTCCAAATCAAATTTTGCAATAGAGAACTTAGAATACATTAGGCATCTATCACAAAATCCATCCTTTTACAAAGCCATGATCAAAACTTCATAAAGTGAAAAATCATCCTTTTCTTGATCTTTTGCTTACATTCCCGCTAATAGGATTTTCATCCTTCCACTTAGGGAACAACACAAGCTAAAGATTAGAAATTTTGTGTAAGTCATAGAATCTTCATTCTATCCTGACTTTCATATATATCACATAAATTGCACTATTTCACTCTTTTGATCAAAAGCAAGTAGAATTTGGAACAAAACCTATGCCTGTCTTCACGAGATCTCAAAAACAAATGGAAAAAGACGAGGGAGAAACCACTACAAGTAAAATGGGTGATCGTAATGAAAAAGAAGAGGAAACGTTTAATCTTGATGAATTAACAGATGAAAAGCTTCAAGAAGCAGAACAAGATCCCCAATTCCATACTCTTATGGAAAAGATTTTAGAACGAAACAAAGAACGATACTTTCTTTCATTAGCTAATCAAGGAGCTAAGTTACCTCACAATTTTGACATAGAAGGGATTAAACAAAGTCCTGAAACTCCTCCTAATGACTTTAGTGCTCTTAATCAACAGATAAAAGAATTACAAGGGCAGATAAAAGAAATGCAAGGGGGTACAACAAAAAAATATGTTTTGGAAGACATATCTCCTTATCCATTTGATAGGAGTCTTCAAATGATCCCATTTCCAAAACATTGTGAAATTCCTAAGTATGATAGGTATAATGGAAAAACTGATCCCATTGACCATGTGAGGGATTTTCGAAACATGAGTCTAGAATTTTCCTATGACGATACCTACTTGATGCGATTATTTCCACGAAGTCTAGGTGTACAATCCATGGAGTGGCTTTCAAAAATCACTCCACCTATCAAAACTTTTGAGGAGTTAATAAATCAATTTATATCACAATACTCCTACAACATACAACACCAGATAACAATGCTTGATCTTTGTAAAGTGAAACAAAAAGTAGGAGAACCTTTCACTACGTTCTTGCAAAGGTGGAGAAGGTTATTTGCACGATATTCCCATCCTATTCCTGAAAAGGAAAAGATGGTTATCTTTATCAATAGCCTTGATCAAGAATTAAGTTATAGGCTTAACCTTCATTGTCCTCATAACTTTGAAAAATTGATTGAAAACACAATCACCATTGAAGGGGCCTTGGTTAAAAGGGGAGTGATAAAACTTGATAATCCAAGTACATCAAATCAAAACAACAACGATAAAACAAGGTTTTGGAACAGAAACAAAAATGTTGTCAATGATGGTATAGTGGATGCAAATAATTTACGAACAAGACCATCTGTTTTCAATCTATCAAGTGCTTCACGAAACAATCAACAAGCAAATACCACTCAACAAGGAAACAACAATAAACAAGGACAAAACCTCCATGAAAACATGACCAATCAAAATGCCAATCAAAGTCATGGTAGCTGAGAATTTCAATATGAATACTTGGCAATACCCAAACATCAAATCAAAGATCTAGACCTTCATTCTTTTCAAATCAGCGGAATTTGCAGCTTCCAAGATTGTCCTCTTGAGTCGCTCTCGAAAGGCTTCTTGATAATAAGGTTATCACTTTACCTCACAAAGAGATTATGAGCCGAAGGTCAAACCACCATCATGGAATGACTCGTATTATTGCAATTATCATCGATGTAAAGGTCATAGAACGAACAATTGTCAAGCTTTGAAAAATCTAGTACAAGATTTAATTGACAATGGTACCATTACAATCGAAGGACATCATTCCAATGACGATCATCAAGCATTCAAAGATCCTTTACCAAACTATCAAAAGGGGGAAACATTAGATACCAAAGCCAAAAGCATACATAATGTTGAAGACAATATAATCCGTCACATCTACGCAAATGATCAACGGGTTAATGTTATCAAAATCAAGGGAAAACAAGAATATCATCAGGTTAATGTAACAACAAGAGGTCAAGCAAAGGTTGTTCTAAAAGGAAGTTCATCTAAAACAACCATTTCTCCTCCGAGTCAGTATAATCTGGTTGATCAATTGAGAAAAACATCAGCTCAAATCTCCATCCTTGAACTTCTCAAAATATCTCCCATACATAAGAATATTTTAGAAGAAGCTCTTGTAAACACAACTGTTGATACTGATCTAGATGTAAACAGATTTCAAGCCATGGTGGGACATTTGTCTTCCCCCACTTGTCTTTCATTTTCTGATAAAGATGATGCCTCTATGACACAACCACATAATTCCTCGCTCTATCTTGAAGTCATGATCCATAAACATCGAATTAGACGTGTCTTAATAGATGGAGGAGCTGGTTTGAATATTTGTACCTTAAAGTTAATAAATGCCTTGGGAATTTCAGAAAATGAAATTGATCCACGAAGGAAAATAACTATCAAGGCATATGATGATGAAGAAAGAGCTTCTAAAGGATTAATATTTCTACCTATCAGAGTGGGACCTGTTGTGAAGAACACATTTTGTCAGGTTCTAGATCGAGATCTTTCTTATAACATACTTTTGGGTCGTCCATGGATTCATGATATGCAAGTAGTACCATCAACATATCATCAATGTATCAAGTTTCCATATGATGGACAAGAAATAACTATACAGGCTGATTACAATAGTACCCAAACTTGTTCAAATCTTCGAGTAACTCAAGATGTCTTTGTGCCACACAATAGGGAAGCTCTTGCTGTTTCTTCTTCCAATTTACAAGTCCAATTGCAAGAATTGACAAAGAATCTTGATACTAAGCTGAAGTTTAAAGACAAAGGGGTAGCTGAATATTCATTATCTCTCTCTACCTTACCTCCTTCTCCGAGGTCACATGGGCAGCCAACCTTATCAAATCAAAAGATTGCAACAACTTCTACATCTCAAGCTTCTGTGCCAATCACAAAGTTTGATGGGAAATTCATTAGAGCTAACACTACTGAAGAAGAAGCTGAAGATAGGGACATCCTAAATTGGCTATACAAAGATGAAGATGAATCTCTCTTGCACATTAAGTTGCCTAAAGAACAATATGGTAAGGGGTATGCTATCATGCAGAAGATGGGCTATGAAGGAAATGGTCCTATAGGAAAAAGAAGAGAAGGAATTGTAGAACCAATTCAACCTATTTCAAAGCATTCAAGTGATAAAATAGGACTCGAATATGGCAAAGAAAAAGATAAATCTACTTCACAGCAAACACAATCAACTCATGAAGGAGGATCAGTGTCAGATAGACCTCATGAATTAGTTTTCCAATTGCAGAATAGTTCAGATACTGATTCTAATGAATATGAATGGGACACCATTTATAATGATGAATTTTGGAGAGATAAACAAGTTGATACCATACATAAGTATGCACCTGTTCTTATACAAGGAGAAGGCTCAAGGTCTCCACTTGATTATGTTTTACAAAGCAATCATGACTCAAGTGAGGATGAATCAGATTCTAACGAGATTGACAATCAACAGGAGAATACCATCATAGACCTTGTCTACCATGAGGATGATAACCATATCATGACTTTGACAATTCAAGACCTTACCCAACCTAATGATTCTATGCCTTTAGTTTATCCAGAACTTATTGATTGGGACATTGACGCACCTATCCATATTCCTACATTCAATAATGACGAGGACATTATAAATTTCCTTTCTTCCTCAAATGGAGAAAACAATTGTTTCATTCAAGAATTCCGTACTTGTGATTTTGATAAGGAGGGTGTCAAGTTTCTTAGCTACAAAATGGTAAAAGAAATAAAGATGGATCTATTGGTGAAAGCGTGAGAAAAAATAGAAAGCGTTGATAGATCAACAAAAGAGAAAAATAAAGAGTGAATCTGATAGTGAAAACCTTTCTGAGGCACTGAAGGATGATAAACTTGACACTCTTCCCAAGTATCACCATGAAAGATCTTCTATTTTGATCGAACCAACATAATCCAATCCAACATAAGTCTGTGAGTGGAAAACCAAAGTTTTACGGCATCATTAACGATTGAAGAGATCCACTGAAATTCATGCAGGAATTCTTGAAGGGAAATCAAATTAACTTTGCTTAGTCATATCTTTGATATGCGAGTTAGATCCTAATCCTAATATGCATGGAAACATCTATTGTCACGGAGCAAAACACGTGAAGCAAAGCTTCGAGAAAAATGCATCCACATGTTAGTTATTGGTCAAAAGAAGAATTAAAGAAGCTTTTAGATGTTGGATTCATTTGAACTATTGACTATGCAGAATGGATTTCCAATATTGTACCTGTTTCAAAGCCAGATGGAAGGATCAGAGTTTGTACAGATTTCAGAGATTTAAATAAAGCTTGTCCCAAAGATGACTTTCCTTTACCCAACATAGATTTGATTGTTGACTTAACTGTTGGCGATGCGATGTATTCATTAATGGATGGATTTTTCAAGATACAACCAGATAAAAATTGCACCAGAGGAAGGATCAAGATAAAACATACGTTTACATGTCCTTGAAATTTTTATTGCTAGAATGCTTAATGCCATTTGGAGTTAAGAAATAACGGGCACTTATCCAAGAGCAATGACAACAATTTTTCATGACATGATGCATATTACATTCATGGAAGATTATGTTGTTGATTTACTTGCCAAATCTCACACACGGGAAGAACATTTAGAAATATTGTCAAAAATCTTTACCAGAATGGAGAAGTTCAATGTTAGACTAAATCCAAAGAAATGTGTCTTCGGCGTTACATCTGGAAAACTCCTAGGATACATTGTTTCAGAAAAGGGCATAAAGGTTGATCCAGAAAAAGTACAAGCTATAATGGACAT
>VDFB02067270.1:0-102874 GCA_007258455.2 Sequoia sempervirens
ATACTCCTCATCTGTTGGTATACCCTACCACAAGCTAAATCAATGTTGTACTCATTCTAGCATGTATTGATCTATTATATGGTGATGCCTACCTCTTATTTAGCAAGGTGTTTAAACATATTGTATTTAGAACTTATCAAGAACCCACTCCTTGCATCCCCACCATGGACTTCAAATTACAACATCAACTTTGTCTATTATCCACCTTTAGTAGGCTAGGTATCCAAGGTGTCAATATCGTAAACTATCACCATATTTAAATACATACGACTCCCAAAATCCCTAATCTAAGCATGACTATGTACTCCTAATCCTAAATCTATAATAGCATCACTGAGCCAATGCCATGTCCACCCTTGTAAGAATATAAAAAAATATCAACCAATACATAGGGGCCATATGTTAACTCCCTTCCACTCTCTCTCATATTAACAAAACTCACCAAGCTATTCAAGATGAACCTCTTAGTCTTGTTAGTTAGTATCATTAACAAGAGTAGCTATGACTAGAGGAAGATCCTCTATCGTCTCAATGCATGCATAAAATTCTAATGATAGCATCATGCAAGGTTGTCTCTCCTCCCAAATAGTTGCTCTAGTGAACCCTCTGCATCTCAAGCCTGATAATACACTATATACCCATGGATCAAACTCTACCATACATTCTCTAGGGTAATAGTGATCTCCTTAGTTGATATATGAAATGTATTCATCTCATTACATTATTGCTCGATGAATTTCATTAGCATTGATCTATATGTCCTAATTTGGGGCATTCACACCACTTGTCATGGTCCACATTGCTCTAATATCCCCTAGTCTCCCTCATCAAATCAGGCTATGAGCTATAGCACCTATAATTGCCTCTCCCTAGCCATTAATACTAGCAATCACTCCTGTATCCAGCCAAAAACCATATCAATTTATTCCAAAATTAACTTTAATGACATATTTTTCTATGCATATGCCACTCTATGGAAAAAAAATCCAAAGTAGTGAGATGCATATGTTTCATTGTGAGGGCATAGCCAAATCATACAAACATCACCTAGTGAGAACATCTGATGTATGGAGAAAGTGCACATATCCTTCCCTACATATGTGTTGACCTCAGGTACATGTAGGATTAACACATATGTTCCTTGTGCTCACATGTATCATTCTAGGTGGATGCATTGAACCATTCTATATATGACATGTTACCAAGCACACATGTCACACTCTATTGTGTGCACACAAAACCATGATTATCATGATTTTACACATGTTTTAACCTACTTTTTTACCTCCCCTATTAATAATAATAAATTTATCTTAGGGATACGTTTTTGGTATGTATTGGTGTGCTCACCTCCTCTAGTTTACTATACTATCACACTCACTTAGCTCAAGGATAACCTATTTTCCTTAGATATTATTTTCACTTTTCTCTATGTACTTTAGGGGTGGTTAAAAATGAAATATTTTTCACCCCAATCCTAATTTCCCCCCCAATAAAAAATTTCACCCTCTTTCACTCTTTTTCATCACAGTTCTCCATTATTTATCCTTTTTGCTCCATTTTTCCTCTATCAATCCCCATTTCTATCCTCTATCTAATTTTTCACACAATTTATTATTTCGAGAGGACACCCACACTATTTTTCCCAATCAACCTCTTGATGGTGCATCATCACTCCACCTTATTAACATCATTTTTTCCAACTGACTGGGGCATATCACCACCCTCTTCATCTCAAAAAGTACTATATTTTTCTTTTCTTTAAAAAAAAATTGCTTTAGCTAAATTACATTACCATCTCATATGGGGAAAAACATAAACAATAAAATTCCATCACTCCTCCACTCATTAAAATAATTCATCCTATCTTAATTAATCCATCTTCACCAAAATCAAATTAACTAAATAATTTTATTATTTAATTAATTAAAAAAATCATTTTCCCACCAAATAATTAAATTAAAAATCATGATTTGGGCTCAATTTTGTAACATACTAACCCTTCAATAAAGTAAAAATTCCTAATTTTTAACCTTGCGAGTAAATAAACTATGTATCAAGCCATTGCAATAAAAAAAAATTTCTTTATTGAGAATATACGAACAAAGATGCATAACATAAAACAATAAGGATTCTATTTCATTACAATAATTTCACAAGTTACAAAAATACAAGAATGCATACATTTACATACATATCTCAATGAGCTTTGGAGCAAATAGTTGTAAGATGGTCTAGGATCCTTCCTTTCAAATCTTGGTTCTTTTGTAGCCTGCTGTGGAGGAGAAGCATCACTCACACTCTTTTCTGCCAACCACAGACTCTTAATGCGGTCCCCCACACATCTATCATTTGATAGATGACCCTTCCCTTCGACGAAGAGATTGGTAGAGTAACCGAATAATGACAACCAACTGAGCATAGTGTTGTGTCCTACATAACTAGAACTTGTAATCCCACAATCTGGAACTAGCATGTAATACTGGATCATGGTGAACTGACAGTGGAGCCGGAGGTAGTCACACTACTTTGGCCAAAGTGTTCTCATTTAATACTTTGAATGAAGGTCGTCTATCACATACACTACTCAGGGCCGATTTGACTTAAGGCCATCTTAAACTATGCATAGGTATTTCCTTCAATGGATAATCTATTATCCCAGAGATAATATATCACCATTTAAACATACTTGGAATAAATCTACTTAACAAGTAAATACCCAAGCTCCCTCCCATACTAGATAAACAATCCTAAGACTAAACATAAGCTATTCTAGTTAAATCAATAACTTAGCTAAGTGTAACATATATGCCACTCATGTTCAATCATATCTAGTATATAATACCTATGATAACAATCAATCTTCTATTATGGAGTACACACAAGCACATCATAAAAGCAACATAAAAGCTTCTATTCCCTTTTCAATTACATTCTAAATTCTCTAAATACAAGTACTTGGAAAAGACAATTCAAGCATACATGGAGAAAAATTCATTCATAATTTAAAATAACAAAGAAGAATATCCTCATGCCTGTTATCGCTTGTCCAATCAATTGACAGTAATGCAACCTCTCCCAAACAACAACAAGCTTAATAATAGCTTCTCAAGAAATGTCACAAAGAACTTATAACTCTCAAGTTGATAGTTTACTTTGCTCAAACAACTCTTTCTCTCAATATGATAGAATTATCTCTCTCTCACACAAGTAAAACTGAGAATAAGCTGAAAATAATGCGGAGTAAAGGCTTGCAAGAAGAATGCATCCTCTCAAATGAAACTACTCTGCTATTTATACAGCAGCATGAGGCTTCATATTCGATAGTTTAGGCATGGATATGGACAACAAACACCATGCATAACTACACATTTATCACAACAAAAGGGTGGCGGCTATGTAAGCTCATACTCAACAAAACATCTACAGATTGATCTTGCTAGGTCGATAACAAATAGAGACTTATTCAAATCTGCACATGGATATTTTGAATTATCTCCAGCAAAGGACATCTATAAGGAAAAAAAGTTGGCACAGTTTCCATTCAATGAGAAACAGTCAATAACCGATTTACAACACCATTCCTTCATTGACTAAGTTTGGGTGTGAGTTGATTCAAACATTTATTCACCTTGACAAAGTCATCGACTAGTCACTTACTTCTTAACATATGTTGGTTTAAGCTCATAGACATGACACTTTAAGTTTTTCCAAGTCAAAGACTATCTTATAATAGGCATCAACTAAGTCTCCACCATGAATCGACATAATGCAACAAGCTTTAAATGAAATATATATGTTCCATAAAGTGTGATAGCAAGAGTAAAACTCGGCTTCTCGAAACACAGTCATAAGCACCTTATAATCAACCTCTAATAATTAGCCTCTATCATGATAAATGATAGTCGATCTCAAGTAATAACTAATATGTTAAATATATATTAATATCACATATACATATATATATATATATATATATATATTTAAATATCATCATATATTTATATTTATATATATGTATGTATAAATGTATATATATATCATAAGCCATTAATGTAAGTATACATTCAACATATAAATAAATATAGGCAAGATAGTATTTACACATAATAAACACAATATATCGATTGTATGCATATATATATATGCCTCTATGTACACTTTTATGTATGTATACCTATATCGATACATTCGTATGGGCGTGTCCATTCGCCAACGTACGTGTGTATCGATACATAAATACATATGGATATGTGTATATACTATACATATATATATGTCCACATTCGATTCACATATAGCCATTCACAATTACCATCATATTTATAAGTATTTATGTGTGGTACATCTATACATGTGCATATACATGTCGTTAGATCCCATTGACATTTATGTGCATATATATACACATACTCCATGTATGTTCCTCTTATCAATAAAATCGTAATAGTACAAGAAAGAACTCTAAAGCTCAAATAGATAAACATCACCCAATAATGCATGCAATAGTAAACAAGACTCTACCAATGCAAACACATCAACTAAGGATGACTTACCAACTTCCCACAAATTGACTCAACTCAATTATTCTACTTTGGTGTGTGTATGCTCGGATAGTTTACGTTATTGGTTACTTGACCAAGATATTTTCCTAAGTGATACTTCCCCTCTGCTTGGAGGAATGAAACATATACCTGCAACCACTAACACATGTGCATGACAATCAATTGTTCACAACATATGCAGTATACGTAAAACATCTCCAAAGTTAGAATATCAATTCAATAACCATCCATTCACATATATGCAGTACTTTTCCATGAGATAACATTCACATATAATGCATTGATAACAAAGTATAAGCACAATTTATTCATCTCCAAAATTCACATTACATTCATTTTTACCCTATGTAGTAATAGCAAATAGTTATTACATAATTGGGGGGCAACAAATTTAGTTAACTAATCAATCAATATAAATGACTCATAAATCAATTTAGTCAACTCTCAACCAACACGAGACAATTAGCTAATAGTTGCTACCTCTCCACATCCATTCCACCATCAATGGATATAAACACATGATCCAAAATCTAATCCTATCCATTAATCACCCATCCCAAAATTCTATAAGTAGCACCCCTTGTAGCCTATTTTGAGAGACACAATACTTGAATGTAAAGTTATGTTTCTTGAATGAGCAACCAACTTAGTTATAATTCTACATCCCAATCTTGAGTATATCCACATTTACATTGTGCAACTAGAGGTACATGATATGCTTTCTTTAAGGTCTTTCAACTTGGGTGAAATTACTTCTTTGACTCAAATAGAGGCACAATTGAGTATAAGGTAAAGGTTTTATTTTTTAAGTTTGAGTCTTGTTCATATGTTGTGTGGTATTTTGTTCACACTCTTTGTTGTATTCCAATACTTCTTGCTTGAATTATACATATACTCGCTTAGGACTCCTATTGGTTGGGAAATGTCTTGTCTATGTCGATCATAACATACATCGAGCTATCAAATTCAATCACATAAGTAACATATGTCTCATGTACTTAATATCATAAGGTGTTGGAGTGAATTACTTAATTAAAAGCTTCATTCCCACAAGAATGGTAACACTCATTGGTTTGTAATCCCACATCTTAAATCTCTATCGAAAATAGAGTCAACATTTCATTTGACTCAACCAAAGTTTTATGCTAGCTCTATCATTCCCAATATTCATCCTTAGATAAACTTAATAGCCCCTAAATTATTTATATCAAAATCTAATGGAATCTAAGATTTCAAAACCCTAATCATATCCAAATTGATATTAATCAACAACTTTGGATTAACACAAAGGACAATAATAATATATTGGCCACCCATCTCTTATAATAAACATAATGATTTAATTTATCTCTAAAAATATCAACTATAAAATATAGGAATACAAATTTTAATATCACATCAAGGGGGACCATTAAAGAAACTTCTTCAACTTAAAAACCATATCCTCTTTATATTTTACCATGAAGCTCTCTAACTTTGTCATTTAAATATCCTCTTCCAAATTACATACAAGAAATTTATCTTAATTTTTATTTTATCAACCTCAAGATCAAATACAATAAAACTATCTATAATAAATCTAATGAATATAAGAAATTCACAACAATAAATAGAACCTCACCATAATTAATTATTTTTGATTAAGAATTGATCTTAGTCACTAACCTTGCATTGTACTTCTTCATCTTGTACTTATCATTGAAAGCCTTTTTGTAGCTAATAAATTTCTTCCCATAAGTAAATGTACTAGGTCCCATGTATTATTCTTCTCTACTATCTAGTCATCTCGTTCATATAATTCATTTATAACTTCTTATATTTAGACTCTATTGCCTCCTTCATAGTTATAGGTTTATTATAGTTAGTAGATAAAATAAAAATATAATGGAAATTAGGTGGTTTATACCTTTCTAGTTCCTCCATTTATTGAGTGGACCTCCTCATGAGTAGGGTATGAGGTTATTTTTCATATGAATCATTTGAATCAACCTCCTCATCAAGTCTAGCTTGAATCATTGTTTTAGCATCACGTGTAATCTTCTCAATACTTGGTTCAATCTACACCAATGATTTTATCCATATTCACATGTAGTTAATACTTAATAGATTATTTGGTCTATATAAATATCATATGTTGATTGTGTGTTGTCTTTCCTATCTTGGGGTTCCAAATATTTCATCCCTTAACTCCAATATTGTATTGGATGAAGATACACTTCTTTTCCGTAAAAGCTCAACTTGGATCCCTTTTCCTCAACCACATATGCATATGTCTTTCACTTGAAAACCCATATATGCTATAATGAAGGATTATTACCCATCCAATAATTCTTAATTTTTTTATCCACAAGAGTTGAAGTTAGAGATATATTAATCAGATAACAAGTTTAATTTGCTTCTATATATAATTTATCATCCAAAATGGTTCCACCAAGCATACGTCTTTCTCTCCATAATTATCTTATTCATCTTCTCTAAAAATCCATTATTTTCAAAAGTTATGCATTTTTACATGTCTTGTAATATCACTATCTCGATAAAAATTATCAAACTCCACTAAACAAAACTCTCCATCATTGTTTATCCTCACAATCTCTATCTTCTT
The DNA here is from genome assembly GCA_007258455.2 of Sequoia sempervirens. Taxonomy (NCBI): domain Eukaryota; kingdom Viridiplantae; phylum Streptophyta; class Pinopsida; order Cupressales; family Cupressaceae; genus Sequoia; species Sequoia sempervirens. Next base: position 7,171 of record VDFB02067270.1, read on the forward strand.
CTCTATCTAGTTCTCCATAAGAGCTTTGAATTATTTAATCTTCAAGAAGACCTCATATTTTTGCACAAGGAAGAACACCCATGGTTTACTAAAGAAATCATCATTAAAATAAACATAATACATGGATTTACCAAGTGAAGGTATATTGACAAGAATAAATACATCATGATGAATTTAATCCAAAATATCTACAAATATAGCAAAACTCAAATAAAACTTAACACAATTTTGGTTTCCATAAATATAATTACCATATAATTCAAAATATGGGAAACAATCAATTAGCTCATTTACCATGTATTTATATTTCAAGGTATCAAGACCTTTCTCAATAATGTGGCTCATGTACTCATGCGATAACATATTCTTCTTGGTAGGAAGTTTGTGACTCCTATAATCAATAATCTCATAACTATTACATTAAATTGTGCTAAATAAAGACACAATAGAACTCTAAATTAAACTCCCTTGGATAACACCATGGATTCATACACCATTTATCACCCAAGTTATTTGATAAATATTGTATACACATCCACACCATTCATTTTACTTACAGATAATAACTTCCTTGGAAAATTAGGAATGTGCAAAATACTAAAAAGAGATTTAGTCCTTCCATATCCGAGCTTGAATATATCACGACTAATAATATTTATAGATGTGTTATCTCTTAAATAAAAATTTCCACTATCAATAGTCTTATAATTATAAAAATAATCCCTATGGGGATAATATGTGGGAAGAAAATTTAGAGTTAATCAACCGAACATCCTCACATACATGTGTACAAAGGATTTAAAAAAAACATTTCCAATGTATTCATTTCAGCCCCTCAAATTTGAATCAATATGAAAGTATTTTATATTCTTCTTCTCTTTGCACCCATTCTTAATGTGATTAGTTTTGTCAAGTATGTCCAACACAACACTTAAATTCAAATCTACCAAAATACTTAACTCTATACTTGGATTTGGGTCTCTTATCCTTGTTCATTCCTTTTTTCTTTGAATGTCTTCAAATGACCAAAACATCTCTTATAAATTTTGATGTTTTCTACCTTATTTATTCTAGAAAAAAAGTTTCAATTACCTCCTCAAATTTCAACTCGGGGGTAATACCATTTATCACCATGACAAATTTATCCCATGAATTTGACAAAGAAAATAATAATCTAATATGTTGGTCTTCCTTGTCCATTTTTTATGTCCATAGAAGTTAACTTGATTACCACAATATTGAAGGCACTCAAGTTATTTCTCATGGAATCATCATCACTCACCCTCAATGAATATAACTACTTTCAAATAAAAAAGTTGTCAAGGGACTTTATCTAATATAAGTTTCCAAACTTTGTCCATATATTTTCGGTGGTGGTTTATCTTAATACATGTTGAAAGGTACAAGTGAAACAATCTTAGATAGCCTTGCTTTCAACCACTACTTATCATTAAATGGTTATGCCATAGATTTATCTACTATAAATTATAACCCACATATTTTTTTCAACAAGAAATTTCTCCATCTTGAGCTTCCAAAATTTAAAGTTAGTGTCATTGAATTTATTAACCTTTATTCTAGGCATGCTTATACCTAGAAAATAATATTACTTGTGTAGATATCCTAGTCAAGCAAGAAATAATAAAAATCTATCTCCTCCCTTGGATCTAACAAGATATGCACACTTTAATACCAAATGAAAGGAAACTGGAATAGTTCGACAATGATCCTGTGAGAGATTTAATACAAGTAAGAATAAATCTACACAAATTTTAGTAGAGAAATGAAAACATATGCACAAGATATAAACTATAAAAATCCTCAAAAGGGGAAAATCAAACAATAAAGCAAACTCAAATTAATAATTTGAAATAGTAGAAAAAACACAATCCAAAGTATTTATTGTTCAATAGAAGTTTTCAATTTTTTACTTGAGTTAATTTGACAACATGACACTAGAATCAAATTACCATACAATCTCCATTCCAAGCCCTTAATATATATGACATAAAGATTATGGAAATTATGAAATCAATGTAAATGAACTAAAACATAATTAGGAATTTTGAACTTAGCACCATCCCTAGAAATGATGCCAAAAATGTAGTGCTTCCACTATGTCCAATCAACCGATGTAGATAGCATACATACAACTTAACAAAAAAAAAATCCCAAATTAAACAATTCATTATCCTAGAAGTGCTTCATTTAAATTGTCAACCAGGGAATCATAATCTTGAGATGATGTTGGCACTATATGTGTAGCTAAGAATCCTAAACATCATCTCTTAATTGCTAGGGGCCAAAAGGACCATAGTCTCTGAACACCATCTGAACTTCTCTGTGCTCATAGGCTTAGTTAAAGAATCAAAAACATTCATCAAAGTCTTTACCTTAACCAGCTTCACCCTGCCATATTCGACCATATCTCTAACAAAATGATACTATACATCAATGTGTTTGGTCCTCGCATGAAATGGTAGGTTCTCAACTAGACATATCACACTTTGACTATCACAATAAATTATCAATGCACCTTGTTTTATTCCAATATCTAAACACAATTTGTTAATCCAAATGGCTTCTTTACAAGCATGAGTAGCTGCCATATACTCATCTTCAATAGTGGAAAAAACAACTACAACTTGTCACTTACTCATCCAACTAATTGCACCACCGAATAAAGTAAACACATAAGCACTTGTGGATCGTTTGCTATCAATATCACTTGCCCAGTTTGAATCCACATAACCATGAACATCAAGGGAAATATCATCTTCAGTCATATTACTATGATAACACAAGGAATAATCTGAGGTACCACACAAATATCTAAAGACTCTTTCAACTACATCCCAATAAACTCTACCGGGATTATACATATATCTAGAAAGAACTTCCACTGCTTGGGAAATGTCTGGTTTAGTATAGACCATAACATACATCAAACTTCCAACTACACTTTGGTAAGGTACTATGCTCGTGTCTTCCATCTTTGATGGGGATGTTGGACAATTTGAAATAGATAAATTTGTTCCAACTGAAACAGGAACACACAATGGTCTACAAACCTGCATATCAAACCTTTGTAAAATTGAATTGACATACTTACTTTGGCCAAGCCATAGCTTTTTGTTCACTCTATCTCTTTTAATTTCCATCCCAAGAATGTGTCTAGCTACACCAAGATCTTTCATTTCAAATTTAGTAGCTAGTTGAGATTTTAGTTCTAAAATCATACCTTTCCCTTTACCAATAAATAACATATCATCAACATATAACGTAATAAACAAGAAATGATCACCATCAGTTTTATAATAAACACAATGATTTGATTTAGAATTCTCAAATCTCAAACTCAACACATATGTATCAATTTTTTGGTACCACATCTAGGACTCTGTTTTAGGCCATACACAAATTTATTCAATTTGCAAACCAATTTACTTCTACCTCTCACCATGTAGTGCTCGGGTTTTGTCATATATGTTGAATGAATAAGACAACTGAGAGGAGGGGTGAATCATTTGTAGCAAATTAAAATATGAAAACCCTCAATAGTAATTAGATCCACATGCATTCATTAAACCCTTATTCTATTAAAAATAAAATATGAAATGCAAATAACAAAAATTGAAATAACAACACCATACACAAGAGAACACTAGATTTACGTGGAAAACCCAATGAGGGAAAAACCACGGTGAGGATTAGCTCACGATATAAGTAATTACAAAATCGGTACAAGGGCTTACTACCAAAATAGGACACATTGTCTGAAAAGGCTCATAGTTAGGTCTCACTGCCAAAAAAAGAACACAAGAAGATAAAAGAGAAATGTTACACAAAGAACAACTTCTCAATACAATAAGGTATCCACCAAAAATGATCCAACACTTTTGCAGCCTTGTATGAAATATTTCAGACACCTTCAGCTCACTACCTTCAGGAATCCAACACTTTGAATTTTGCATTGCTCTGCTCAAATTCGCATCATACACATCACTCTCATTGATCTCACAGCTATCTTGTCTCTCTATTTCATCTTACAACAACATTACTCTTATTTATATCAACCTCAACCTCAAAAACCTTCTCCAAGGTCGACAACGATCCATTACAAAATTACAAATTCAAATTAGGTCGTCACCTAAACATTCCCACAGTGGATAGGAACGAAGGAGACCAAATATAACTCCTTCATTAGGACCCAAATTAATCCTAACACATCTCAACATGCTTTCAGAAGCCTCACATGTAGCGTTAACACAAGGTCGACCAATACCCATACTAAACATAATAAACATTAAGTACACGCTTCCTTAAATCAATCTAAAACTTCCAGACAACAAAATTCACTTGAACACGATCTAGAATAATCCTTGAACCACCTGAGATCCAACAAAGACTTCATCCAAACTTGCATCATACAAATACTTCAACCCAGAACATTTGGTAGACTTTATTCACACAAAAGCACATGAAACACACACAGTATTGTACCAAATCAAGTGAAACCTTGAATTATGAAAGATACAAACATTATTAGCAACTTTCCAAATTCACACAACCTAAATCCACACTGCGAAGAAATGCGGAGAAAATACATTTCTCCCAAGCCACAAAAAAACATCATTGAAAAACTCGCTCACACACTAGTGAAAATATCTCACTTTGTATAACGATTCAGAAACCAAAATTTTGAATATAGCAACCTCTAACAACCTCAACCAACATATAAGATCCACACAAGCATAGCATCAACACAAAAGAAACATGGAGCACATCTCAGAGTACATTTTGAACACTTACACAACACTATTTTCTCTATTTATCAAATTTTCTCAAAAGCACTCGGAAACCAAGTACCAAAGACATCATCTCAACTCACTACTTCATTCCAACTCATCTTCAGACACTACAACATAAAGATAGCTCCATGTACTCACAACGCTTCCTCAATATCTCAACTACACATGCACAATTTACAACAACCTATTTTCCTCTTTTTCACAATTTTCTCAATATCCTCAACATCTTCATCATGCAACAAACTTGCTTAGCACATAGTTGACATCAATGATAACACCAATCAGTAGAAATATCGTGGACATCAATGAAAACACCTTCATACTTGCAACAATATAAATATCGTCCTCCAAGTCGCCATGAAAGAAATCAATTTTCACATCCATTTGCTCAACCTCTAAATCATAAGCAACAACAAGTGAAAGCAAAAATCTAATGGATGTCATTTTTGTAATAGGAGAAAATATCTCACCATAATCAACACCCTCAACTTGAGAGTAACCTTTTTCAACCAACCTTGCTTTGTACTTCTCAATACCTCCATCTGAACCAATCTTCTTCTTGAACACCCATTTGCAACCAATAGGTTTTCTTCCCTCAAACAATGGTACAATATCCCATGTATCATTCTTTTTCAAAGCTGCCATTTCTTCATCCATAGCAATCTTCCAAGATTCTACATCATTCATACATAATCCCTCTTTTACCGATCTAGGTTCATCTATGTTAGTATTCAAAGCAAAAATACATCTCCAATCATCAAATGAATACCTTTCAGGTGGTTGTCAATGCCTTGTAGACCTACAAAGAAGCTGAGTTGGAGGTTCTTCCTCCTCTTTAGAAGATTCAGAGTTGGATGAGCTCTCCTCAACTTCTTGTCTATCTATGGGCCTCAATTCAACTTTCTTAGGTGTAGAAGGAAATTGAATCCCATCTTACTGTTTACTTTATCCTGGTTGTAATTTAATAGAAGAAGGCTTAGTTTCTCTAAAAATAACACTTTTACTATATATTACCTTCTATGCAACATGATCCCGAAGCTTGTATCCTTTCACACCATAACTATATCTGATGAAGATACATTTCATAGCCTTGTTCTCCAAATTCTTTTGCTTCTCCTTTAGCACATGTGTATATGCATCACAACCAAAAACTCTAAGATGTCTTAATGAAGGCTCGTGGCCCAACCATGCCTCTATAGGCATCTTATCAACAAGAGCTGATGTAGGAGACCTATTAATCAGGTAATAAGCAGTAGCAATAGCTTTAGCCCAAAAAATTTGTTCTAGACCAACACCACTCAATATACTATTGGCCTTCTCCATCAGTGTCATGTTCATTCTTTCTGCAACTCCATTTTGTTGTGGAGAATATGGAGTTGTCTTAAATTGTTTATGAATACCACAATCTTTACAGAATCTATCAAAATAATTAGAGCAAAATTCACCACCATTATCAATCCTCAAATATTTTATTTTCATTCCAATCTACAACTCAACCATTGCTTTAATTTTTTTAAATCGACTAAAAACTATAAATTTAGTCTTCAGTAAATACACAAATTCCCTTCTACTGTAATCATCAATAAATGAAACATAATATGTGGATTTACCAATTGAAGGAACATATACATGACCAAACACATCAAAATGAATAAGATCCAGTACACCACAAGGTTTATGAAAACTCGAATAAAACTAAACGCAGTTTTATTTTCCATATATGCAAGTCTCACAAAAATCAAATTCAAGATTACAATTAGACAACCCTTCAACAAGGTGTTTATTTTTCAAGGTCCCTAGACCCTTTTCTCAAATGTGGCCAAGTCTCTAGTGCCATAAAATAGTTTTCTCTATAGGACTTTGATTTAGAAGAAAGGGTGCCCTTGGGTACCCAAAAGCCATGACCATCTGCTGAAGATGAAACCCTCACCTCTTCTATAGACTTTCCTTTCACAGAAGTACTATTGCACTCAACAATGCATGCATCGAGCTTATACAATGTGCCATATTTGACACCTCTGGAAATCACCATAGCACCTCTAACCATCTTGCATCTTGCATCAAAAAATACTACTTGCACACCTGCATCTATTAGTTTTCTCACATATAACAAATTTTGTGCTAATCTAGGGATATGAAACACACCATTAATCCTTTTTATTCTATCATTAGGAAACCTAATTCTAACTTTACCACGACCAACAATATTTAAATAAGAATCATCACCTAAGTACACCTTACGTCCATGAAAGTCTTCATACTCAGAAAACCAATCTTTATTAAAGGTCATATGGAAAGATGCACCTAAGTCAATAAACCATGCATCACTACCTACACTAGTTGCCAAAGATGCAATGAATGCATCACCATCTTCCTTCTCAGACTCAGAATAAAAATCAAATTTCTTATTTTTCTTCTTTTCTTTTGAGATTTGGATCTCCCCTTCGACTTGGATTTATCATGCTTCTCATTCTTCTTGCCTTTTTCTTTAGGTATTCCACAAAAATTTAGGGCCTCCTTGGTATTGATGGATACCTTCCTCCTCATCTCTTCATAAAGCAGATAAGTTGCCACATCTTCAATATTCAATATAACAAAAGTACTCCCAATAGCCATAACAAGAGAATCCCACGAATCAAGCAAAGAACAAAGCAAGATTTGACATTTCTCCTCCTCATCCATTTTGACACCAACTAATGCCAACTGAGCCACCAACATATTGAATACGGGTGATCCCACAATAGTGGTTTACAATTTTTGGCCAAACTGGACACTGAAATAATTTTTTTAACTAAATCTTCACTTTCGGGCACCTATAATGGCTAAACCGTGAGGAATTTGAAGATGATGCAAACCATAGTTTCGTGACATTTTATCTATAGATTCTAAATATATTTTTTTCAAAATTGTTGGAATCAGTTTGCACTTCTTTTTCCATCTCCCTCGAAAACTAGTTTTTTTTTTAGAAAACAACATTTTAAAAAGTGACACTCATAGTATAGCAATTTTTTCCATGAAGGATAAAATTCTAATTCTTTCAAATTTAGATTTGTAACTTTGATATCTAGTGCTTCCACTTGGTTAGATAGTTTTTATTGAATATTTTTTCTTTAATCAAGTTTCAAAGTCAAACCAATTACAATTCGGACATAGCATGACCGTATAACCGTAACATTTTTTGTATGTATCGAAATTCATTTTTTGGTTGGATCAAGGACTTCAATATCTCTGCACTCATTTTTTTTTTTATTTTTTGATAATCTACTATTTTTCCACATGTGCAGAACAAAGAGCTTGATTTTCGGTGAAAAACCTATGTTTAATAAAACTAAAAAACAAATACATAATAAAACCAAAACATATAAAAATTATATTTATTGGATAGCTCATTCCAAGGACTAGCTTATTCTAGTTGGGTTTGTGAAGTCTTCGCGATTTTCATCTTCAACCCGAGCTCTGAAGTGCAAAAATTTAGATTTTTTTTGTGTATGAGGAGGAGAATGAGGGATAAGGGGGGTTCGAGTGAACCACCTTTCTATGTGCATTTTATTTGGTTTTTTGGGTGGGAAATGAGGGACAAGAATTAAATGGGTTCACTCAAACCTATAGGTTCGTTCGAACCCCTTAAACCAAATTTTTTGCCATGGGGTCATTTTTTGTCAGTTTTCCTTCCTCCATGAGATTGTAAGCCACTATTGTGGCTTCACCCATACTTTTAGGTGGTTTGTAATTCATCCACCCTCTTCCATTCTCAAGGAATACAATTTCTTCCTCAAGAAAATCTTGTTCACTAAATATCTGGCTTGATACATCTCACCAAGTTTCTTCCATAGTTTATGTGTAGAGGTCTCCCCATGGACATTGATTAAAATAGAGTATGTCAAGCACAATCTGATTATACCCTTGGCTTTATGGTCTATAACATCATATTAAGTAGCCAAAGTAGCATCTGCATGACTTGAAACATTTTCATCAACGACATCCTACAAATATGAATTTATCAATAGATCCTCCATCCTCGGCTTTCACATTTCAAAATTACTTCTAGAAAATTTATCCACCTCTATTCTCCTTGATGAACTTGCCATCTATACATTCTTGCAACAAGATCACAAAGTGTTTTCTGCACAAGCTCCCTCTCAAACCTGGATTAGTTCAAAAAACTCAATAACCCACGCTTGAAACCAAAGGTGATCAGGCTCTGATACCACTTGTAAGGAAGCTAAGGTAGTAGAACAACTTCCTACACTAATATTGAGAGGAGGATAATACAAAAATTTATAGATATTTACTATAGTTACATAAACTTGAAATAAAATAAACTTAAATATCATGCATACCACAATGCAATGATTTACATGGGGAAAAACCTTGCAAGAGAAAAATCCTACACTCCAAAAGTTGTCCAGTATTATTTAGAAATCATAAAGATTACAATATACTTGCAAAGCTAGATTCTCATAGGAGTGTCACCAACCAGAGATCCAAAGGCAACATGACTGCTATTAGACTCTCAAAATACATCACAATACACAATCGTAATAGAACGCCCTAATAAAATAGAGTTTTCTTCCAGGGAAAGTCAATCCAACAAAATATCGACCATAAGATCTGAGACCTAATGATGAATGGTCCAGATTTCCTTATGTAATTGTAAGGTTGAGATACATTTCCCAACACCAAGTTCTTCCCAATAATAAGTGAGAAACATCCATAGACATAATATCACACAAAATTTCATCATAATAATCACTATCTTAAATCTTACCAAGCAATGTTTATTCACCAAAACCTTACGGTCATCCCACAACCAAAATATCCTATATGGATGCAAGTGCCTTCTCCTTTCAAGATGAAAATTAGTCACCATTTCTTTAGAAACAAAATGGTTAGTAGTACCACCATCAATAATCACATTACACACTTTACCTTCACACTTACATCTTGTTCAGAACAATCTCTTCCTTTGATTTAGTTCTTTCCCTCGTTCATTGAGGCTCTTCTAGTGACTAGTGCTTCTCCATTTTTTTGCATCTTCTAAATGTGATGAATCTACATCTTCTTCATTTACATTTGTTGCCCTTGCATTATTTTTCAGTCATTTTTATTCCTTCTTGATTATGAGGGAAATCATATGCTTTATGCTCATCTTCTCCACACACGAAACAAGTTACTTGGAAGCCTCCTCTTCCAAATCCTCTACTTGATCTTCCTCTACCTCTGAGATTTTGCTCACGTGATTAGTTTGAAACCTCACCCCTTTCATATTTGCTATCATTAGTGTCTTCAATCTGATTTTTGTCCTCATTTTTCTGCACATAAGCTTCACCCTTTTCCATTTTGCTTAGTTTCAAATTTTCTATTTAACTTTTCCTCAACTTTCAAAGCAAATTGATAAGCTTCTTTCAAATTAAAAACTCTTAACAAACTCAGTTCTTCTTGAATGCTTGACTTCAGTCCGTTGATGTATCTTGCTACCTTCTCCTTGTTGGATTTTGAATTTCTTGCTCTAATCAAGATCTAGTGTGAAACTCCTCACTGTATTCCTTGACTGATTTTTCATGTTATCTCAATCCATGCATCTTATTTATTAATTTCAACTCATAATCCATTGGAATTAATTGTCCCTTAAGGTTCCCAACCATTCTACCCCACTTTGTAATCCTTTCCTTTCCTCTCCTACCTCTTTCAATCTGTACTTCTTTCCACCAAATGCAAGAATGCCCTTTCAACTTAGTTTTTGCAAACTTCACCTTGTTAAGGTCTTCAATCTCCTCAAATTTGAAGAACTCCTCCATTTCATTTATCCAGCCTATCAATTCTTTTGGATTCAAACTCCCACTAAATGTCGAAACCTCCATTTTTTGCCTCTTCCCAATATTGGTAATGGCTCTCAACAATCTGACTTGTCTACGATCAATTTCATCTCGTGCTTCTTCTACAAATGGTTCCTCATCCTCAACTTCATCTTCACTTTCATCTCTTTCTCTGTGCACAACTCTTCTACGTAGCTCTTCCTGCAATGTTTCAATTTTCCTTCTAAGGGCTCTAAAATATTCTATGTTAGGAGGGTTTCTACCTCCACCTCTACCTCCACATCTACCCCTACCTCTTGGGGCCACTCTTGGAGGCATTTTACAACACCCACACGAGCACAAATCCTGTTGCAAACTACCTCTCTTCGGTGCTCTGCCTGCAGACTCGGGACAACCCACTCTGATACCACTGATGCAAGAGAGCTTTCCTGTAATTCTCCTCACTTCCAATATCGCACAATAATTTGATGAATTAAGATAAATAAAGACACTAAAATCAACAACATATGCAATTCTTATTTGCTCAATGGAACTTGCAACTCTTGTGCATTGCATTCATTTGAAAGGAAATAAAAAGGCAACATTCAAGACTGAAAATACATGAAAAGTAAGATGTGAAAGCCTTCTTATAGGCAAGATTATCACCTACATGTATGCATTCAATCTTCTTCCCAATTCTTGCAATCTCCTTCCTGCACCCGCACACAAATTTTGAGAATCAAAGCACACAACCATCAATGTCTTCCACGAATGATTTGCCACTAATTTTTTCTTTCCACTTGCAATTATAATTCTAAAAATTTCCTTTCAGGAAATGCTACGCCCAAGTCCTCTCTCTCTAAAAATTAGGAACCAACAACACAACAATCACCAAAAATAATAAACCCAAAACACCTTGCGCATACCACCAACAACTCCACCACTCCAAATCTACACCCCCTTTTAGAAAATCCATTAATGGCAGCAAATAAAATTCTTTCAACTCCCCAATGCATGTTGATTTCACTCCCATCTAGGCAGACCACCACTAGCCAACACCATCATTCCTCCACTCTTCAATTTGAATTGACAATTCAAAATTTCAATCCCACTCAACCTGGGCATCCAAATCATGCCTATAACATGATTTCCATTAATTTAAAATTCAAATATTTTTCAACTCCCAAGAATCCCACACCCAACTTGCTTTTTGACAATTGTAAATTAAAAATGATAAAATTCAACACACTTCCCAAGGTGAATTTCAAGCCAAAATATGTCCAAATCATTTAATCTAATTTTTGGACAGTACAACATAAAAAATACTCCAAAATGTCCATTAAAATAATTACACAACAAAATTGAACGAAATATCAAATATTGTCAGTTGGTTGGCAACCATGGATGCACCTACATCAGTCTCCTATTGGATATTTGGTGTGCATGCTCTTGGTTTTCATCTTGGATGATAATATTTTCCTTCAAAAAATTGATATTGGATTAGTACTTTCCATTTATTTCATTTATAATTCGTTTCATCTTTTTCACCTTTCCATAAGAATAGAGTTCAAGAATCCCTTACATCATGATTTACCCATTAATCACTAAATTGTGAGTGTTTATTGCATAAATTTTAATTCATAACATCTTGATTAGGAGCCTTTTGGTCCCAAAATAGATTACAAATATGAATCCCAAAAATAAGGATCCAAAACTCAACTTTATAAAAAAAAAAAGGATACCAATCTTCCTTCTCTCTTGAATTCTTCAAATTTTATCAACTACAATCATGATTTAAACAAACACAAATTCATTTTATAATAGTTTATAAATCACCTTACATAACAAACTATTAAGAGTAAAAAATATCCTCTCACACTTATAAGATTCCCATACTTTTGAAAACCATAATAATCATGTTATATTGTAGTGGTCAAAATGTAATCTAATGTAGTTGTTAGTCCAAAACAACTAAAATATGTATTTCAAAACAACTAAAATATGTATTTCAAAACAAGAAATGAATAACTATTAACTATCCCACTATGCTATCAAACTTCTACGCTGTATAAAATCGTACTTCTAAAATGACATATTTCAAAGTACTTCCTCATCAAGATTAATTCAACCCTACTTGATTTTGTTTGTCACGTTCACCCCCAACTAAATAGTATGAAGATATTTATTTTACTTATAAAAATTCATTAGAATATTTTCTGCAATGCTCTCTTCTACAACCTTTTGTAGAATACTTATTGTATTTCTCTTCATCTACATGCTCTATCCAACTAGTGTTACTTCTATAAGAGCTACCCATGTACCTTAACAAGTGTGCATCAATAAGTATGAGAATATAATACAATCAATATAAAGCCTTTGTCAACAAAAACAAATCACGTTAAAATTGACATCCCTGCTAGCTGTTATTAGTGTTGGTAGTCATGATGGGAATGAAGCAATTAATATTGACATTTAACAGTTTTCTTTATGAGTTGACAAACTTATGCGTTTTCTTTATGAATTGGCAAAAGTAATGGTTTTCCTTTATAAGTTGTTGTAAGGCATGGTAAGGCATTTGTCTTTTTCCTCTTGGATGAGCTTCCAAATGTCTGTGCCTCCAAGGTAATGTATTATGAGTACATTTCATCTTATTCACCATTATTCTTTCCACATATTCTGAGATCATATAAATTTTGTGTTGAATCACTTTTTACTTGCATTTTCACTTGCTTTTAGATGTGAGTCTAGTTTTTGAAAGTTTTCTATGAGATCTACTACTTAGAAGTAACTTGCGACAATATATGCCATATAGTTATCTTATTTTGTTGAGAGGTGTTCTGTGAATTTATATTTGGAATGTTCATATATAGATTTGTACTCTCAATTATTATTAATGTTGAATATATTAAAGGATACAGTGAAAAAAATAAGAAAGTTGAAGCAAAATAAGAGTGATTTACTTTATGCATTCTACTTGAAGAAAAAGGGGAGTGATTTACTTTTAAAAAATGCATATGCATCAACTACATATTTTACGATTTTTCATTCTACAAATTTTATGATTTTTCACCCATTTAATAGTTTTTAAGTAAATTGTTTGGTTATGATTAATGATGGAATGAATGTGTGACATTTAATTATTAGACGAAAATAAGATCTTATTAATAATATAAATCCTCTTTTAGGTTTGTGTCATGAACTTCAAAATTTATTCTTCTAACACTAGATTCATAACCCTAAATATGTATACTAGATCCTCAATTACATATCACAAATTAAATATAGTTTAAATATATATCTTTTATATCATTTGTTCTCCATTTCAACTCTCTTGATTTTTTTAACATTTTAGCATAATCGAATTTTCAAACTATTGAAGAGGGATTCTTCATAGAAAAAATATTGGGAGCTAAGTAATTTTACAAAATGATGAGAGAGAGTTTCTCCATAAAAGATAGTATCTTTGCCAACAATTAATTGCATAATAACAATATTATAACAATAACAGTAGTAGTTATTATGGAATCATTTTGATCAACATGCTAAAATCTACAATAGAAAGTTTGGGAAAATTTAAATGAAATATGGAAAATAGTATTGGGGCATCATAATGCCAAATATGAGGATGGAGGGGAATTTGTTCATAATCTATGGTCAATTTACAAGTAATTAGATCTAAGACATTTTTTTTTTATATAGAAAAAAATATAATATCAATAAAGGGATGTATATTTAAAATTAAAAAATATTTAAAATCTTTTTAAAACAAAATATTTCTTCATGTTTTAATATAATTTTTTTTAAATATTTTTTTAAAGTAATTATGTATAAAAATAAGATATAAAAATAAATTTTTAAACTTTAGAAAATTAAGTATGAAAAGACTTTTCTAAATTTACTACATAGTAAGTTTCTAAATATTTAAATTTAAGAATATTGAAAATCTTTAAAATAGAAAATATTGTTTAATGTCATTTTAAGATTTTTTTTAACAATAGAATAGAAATAAAATTGTAAAAGAATGAAAAACAATTGCTCTTTTCAAAAATTCTAAATTAATTTATTAAAAATTAGAAAAATAAAAAAATTAAATTAAAAGAAAATATTCTAAATTTACTATTTACATAAAAGTATATTTCTAAATTAATATATTTAAAACATAAAACATATTCAATGTTTTTTACAAAATTAAAAACATTTCAAGAAAGAAAAATCCTTCATATTCTATTTTATTCAATATATATATATATATATATATATATATATATATATATATATATATATAAAATATTATAAATTTAAGATTTTATTATACAAAAAATATAGCAACTTAAATATACAATTTAATATTAAGTCATTTTTTTTATGCAACAGGATGTCCCCACGACCTAGCCCAGCAGCCTAGAAGCCCATACTTTGGGTCCCTGGGACGACTTGGGGCCAGATTAACTCCCTGTGGGTGGACCCCGCATACAAATCAATTTAAAATTAAAAAAGATAATACAATGAAAATATAGTAAATTTAGATTTTTCCATGATAAATCATTAAAACATACACATCACCTCCTCTATCCTTTGTCTTGTCTGGTTTGTCCATTTATTCGGACAAATCTCTTTGTGACATCACTTTCACTTGGACAAGTTTGTTCTATTTGAAGAAGCAAGAAGAAAATGGAAGAAGAAAATGGAAGCGATAAGGAAACAAAGAAATGAATAAATGACTGTTTTTAATTACGTCCACAGACCAACCAGTCTATAGATCTCAGAAAACAGAACTGAAACCACTTTTTACAACAAACAGCCTACCCCACCAACTACTCCTTCAAACCAACAACTCCTTGAAACCCTCTAACTCTTGAATTTTCTTTCTTCTGCTGTCAATATGAATGAATGAATGAATGAATGAATGAATGTTTTTAATCACGTCCACGAGGCCAAGCAGCCTATGGGACCCAAAGATAGCAAGCGAAGAGACGTGAACCCCAGAAAATGCAAAAAACCTAAGTTTCTTTTTCTTTCTGCATCTTGGATCTTCTGCTGTGTATCTTGATCAGAAAATCTGCAAACCCTATTATCTTCTCTTCTTCAAACAGATCACCCAAATTGTTCCCTTTTAATGTCTCAGTATAATTGATCCGAATGTCCTTGTAAGCTGAACATTCCCTGATGTAGTGCCATTCTGTCTCAACCACTCCTTGAGTGCAATATCTACACCTTCTGTCTGCCCACTCCTCTTTAGGTATCATCCACCTTCCGGTCTCACATCTAAGCTGGTGCGAACTTGTTCTAATCTGAGCTATCAACATTTTCACTTTCCATTTTATTTCCATTCCGATGTAGGTCTTTTGTGTGTGGTCATGTGTAGGGTTAAAATGTTTGACATAGTATTCTTTCTTCCTCCCAAGTGGCCCTTTCCACATGCTTTCTTTGAACTTTCCTTGCACATACCTTTTTATTTCCCTATTGGCATTTGGACACTCACTTATGCTAATACCCCACTTGCTCATCCATTTGATATTCTGTTTCATCCACGTGCTCTTTCTTCTATCTAATTTTTCATTTGCTGCCATTTTTGGCCAGCGATGAGTCTCCATGTTATCTAGTCTTCTTAGATAGCTTAGCAACCGAGACATAGCAGACGCTTCAACAGGGAAAGCCCCGGCCTCTGATTTGCTATCACCGCTCATGAGAAACAATATTGGGCGGCATTCAAGGTCCCTTTATTTTTATTGACAAGACAGTTTTGGGAAGTGATTCACATTTGTATACTTTTAATCTATTCATTCAGATTTTGTCTGAAAGCCGCAAGGGTTTTCATGTCAGCTCTGTAGTGCTTCTGAGTGAAGCCAAGAAATCGTGCCCACGTGAAGTACGGATATCTCCGAGGATTATTATAATCCAACGGAGGCCGCACAAGCTTGTCAAATGGTGGACTGAGGAAGAATGCGATCGATTTGCGAGGCGTGGTCTTATTCACGACCGCTCTGTGCAAGCAGCTCTTGTATCATCCGTTGGATAGAGCCTGCAAATTGGTGAGGTCATCTCAACATAAACACTCAACAAGTACAAGAACAACAACATGCCAACTTAATCATCACACCGTACCACTATTAACCTTGATTTCATGGTTCTGGATTTGCTTAAAATTTTTTGTTTATGCAGGCTGTATACAAGAAGTGCTGCGAGGCAATGGAGGACCTATCTCTGCAATTGATGGAGCTTCTGGGTATGAGCCTGGGGATGGATCGGCTGCATTTTAGGAGGTTTTTTGAAGGTGGGAATTCCATAATGAGGCTCAACTACTATCCCCCTTGCCGCCAGCCCAGGGTGACCCTGAGGACGGGTCCTCACTGTGATCCCACTTCCCTCACAATTCTCCGCCAGGACCAGGTTGGAGGCCTCCAGGTCTTCATTCGGAACAAATGGCTCTCCGTACGCCCAAACCTGAATGCATTTGTCGTTAATATTGGTGACACCTTCATGGTATGTTGTTACCTCTTTCAATATTCTGGTAGGTCGGGACGTGGGTTGTTTTGTTTGAGATTTTGTTTTGTCTTTGAGTGGCATGTGAAGTTGGGTTTTTTGTGGTGGACAAGCCAGGCAGGCAGGTGGGTGTTATTTTGTTTTCTTTGGTGATGAAAATTAGTGCAATTTGCAGGCTCTATCCAACGGAAGATACAAGAGCTGCTTGCACAGAGCGGTCGTGAATAAGACCACGCCTCGCAAATCGATCGCATTCTTCCTCAGTCCACCATTTGACAAGTTTGTGCGGCCTCCACAACATCTGGTGGATTATAGTAATCCTCGGAGATATCCAGACTTCACGTGGGCACGATTTCTTGACTTCACTCAGAAGCACTACAGAGCTGACATGAACACCCTTGCGGCTTTCAACGTTTGGCTCAACCAATCACAAACAAAATCTGAATGATTAGATTAACTGTATCTCAAAATACAAGTGTGAATCACTTCCCAAAACTGCAATTTGTCTTGTCAATTAAAACAAAGGGAGCTTGAATCCGCCCAATATTCTTTGTCATGATTGCCAAGGAAGATGCTCATCGCAGGCAGCAAATCTGGTGTCGGCAACTGGTCTACGAAGTCTGTTGACTATTCTTCTTCTCCATGGCCTCCTCTGCACGAAGCCGGCAGGTCCGGCATGAGAGCAGTTTTCCTTGGACCAAATGGCTCAGGCCATCAGTCCTGAAATTGTTTATCATATTAATTTGGGTTCTCTACATTTTGATATAACCAAAATTTGATATTAAAATCATCATCTCAGGACAATTATCAGGTCACTAAGATTCCGAATTTTCTGTACTCTGCAATTATAAAGCCCCCTGTTTTTATTGTAGGAGCTTTTGTAAGCTCTTGTTCCTCGTTTCAGATTATCTTATACTTAGCTTATGTGGCTTAAGGAATTTATCATCTTGAATAGCATAGCAAATCAACCTATGCTAGCATACTCCCAAATTGTGACAAAACGAGATCTTTTGAACATGGTATGGACATGCATCAAACCATACTGGTAAGGGGGTATTTTTCAGATGTAGTTGCAAACGCCTTAGTAGATACTTGTGCAAAATTTGGAAGTATAGACAAGGAACGGGGGCTGTTTGACGTGATGCCTCGAAAGAATCTGGTTTCTTATACTGCAATGACTGTAGGATATGCACAAAATGGCATCCTTAGGTGAGGTTATAAGGCTTTTCAGAAGCACCTAATAAAAATGTGGTCTTATGGACTAAAATGATATCAGGATATGCACAAACTGAGTTTTGTTGAAAATTCCTTTGAATTTTTAAGCAAATACAAATGGCAGGCGTAAAGCCAAAGTAAACAACCTTTGCCAGCATCCCCTGTGTGAAAATGGGATATTTAGGACACGGCACGAACATCCACGAAAGCATAATTAAGGATAAATATTTGTCAGACATTGTAGTTGTGAATGTCATGATCGACTTCTATGCAAAAATGTGGAAGCATACACAAGGCACGCGAACTGTTTGACAAAATGTCTCAAAGCGAAAATGCCTCTAAGTGCATTTGGTAAGAGTAAAGCCAGACTCCACAAGCTTTGGTAGCATCCTCCCAACTTGTGCTAGAATCAGAACTTTAGAACTGGGCATGGACATGCATCAAAGCATAATCAGAAGGGGATTGCTGTCTGATGTAGTTACAAGTGCCCTGCTAGACGTATATAAAAAATGTAAAAAGTGTAGACAAGGCAGTTGTGCTGTTTGACTAAATACCTCAAAGAGATGTTGTCTCTGTTATTTAAATCTTTTAGCAAATTGTGTGTGATGTAAAAAATGAAAAAATCTTAAAGGCTACGTGCAAAACTTTTGAATGAGTCTTAGTTTGTTGATCCCTTGAATTTGTCAAAAGGTATTATCACGTTAAAATATCAAAAGGATTTAATGTTTTCAAGGCCACATTGTATCTCTTTGGAGGGAGTTTGTTTTGAAAAGGAGTTCGGGTTTTGATAGGTCAAGTCAAGTTATTAGGGTTTTATCATATCTTAAGGTCTTGTTCAAACAGTCGGCAAATTTTTTTTTTATGGCAGCTAGAGATAAACAAAACTTCCATGGAGAGCTACAAGAGTGTTGTACCAAACTGTCGTTGCTGAAGGGTCTTGTTTTTCCATTGAAACTATGAAGTTATTGCTTCAGCCAAGATGCCAGGCAATTTATTCATGAAGATACCAAGTCAAGTTTCTGACAATGGCTCTTCTTTGTCTCATATTGAATTTGGAACTTACAAAGATTCACATGGAGCAGGGCTTAATAGTTTTTTGATAGTAATTAGAAAACAGTCATAAAGGTTTAAGTTCATGAAGGAACTGGTAAAAAATCAAGTCTCAAATGAATGGTTTTGGATGGAGATAAAATGGAGGAGAATATTGAAGCAATGACATGGCAAGTATAAGAATTTCTGCTAAGAAAATGTTCGCAGTCTTTAGCATGAGAAAGGATATTTGCAGAGTTACAAAAATGGAGAGTCTCTTTTTGATCGTCATAATTAGAGGACAGGTCTGTTACATGTTTAAATGGACAATGCCAAACAAAACAGTGAAGTTCAGTCCTATTTTCAAAGCCAGTGCGATAAATGGTAAGAAGCATGTGTTTAAAAACAGAAAATTCTACAATAATCTACAATATTTTCTTAGTCAAGACTTTGTCAAAGATATTTAACATTCTTTATAAACAGTCACATCTTAATTATATGCTGCCCTACACCGTAAAAAATAAAATAAAATTATATGTTGCCCTACAGATGTTTTCGTGGATGTTTGAGTGAGGAAACCAGTGTTTGAAATATTGTAAATTGTCTGCCTGAAGTTGAACTAGAAGTAACTATAATGAGACTCTCCAGATCCTTGATTTTTGTTGGCAAGTATGAGACTGTTAAATGGTTGTCATATCATTCTTTTGTCAAGTGATTTTTGGATAGATTGTGTGCGAATTTTGTCATATCATTCTTTTTTCCTTGAAGACAAAGTCTTGCTTGTGCCGATTGTGTGGAGTATTTATTGATGGGCAGGATTTCTCCTTAAACCTTGCCGGCATACTAGCGCTTAACAGTAAAATCTATTAGTCTGACATCTAAGTGCTCTGAAGGGGCATGGATTTCATACTTCATAGTCTCTGCAACAAGCCTGATTTGCAATAGAAATTGTATAAAAAATTAAAATTTACTCCTACAGTGATGTGTATTCTTCTGCCGTGGATGATATAGAGTTGAAATTAAAATTTAAGCCTCTTTTTGCTTGTGGTGACATTGCAGAGCACAATTTGTAGTGGGTTGTTGTTCAAAATGAAGCTTGTTAAATTTATCGGAATCCAGGCATTTGGCCCTAGAAATGGACTGTAGGGTGATGGGGATCAATGCTATTTATAGACACTGTAGTTGTATTCATTCCTCTAATTTAGAATTTGGGCAGTTTGTGTTGTAGCCAAATAATGACTTGAAAAATGAATGTAGCCATTAACTGAGTAGACCAGCCATGTGAAAAAACCATTCACCAAGAAGGCCCAACTTATGTTGTCATTGATTAAGCAGGCCCAATTTATGGAGTCATTGATTAAGTAGGCCCAACTTGTGGTGGGTAACATTGATGCATGCATGCTATGCAACACTTTCCGTATTGGTTATAGTCTTAGAGGAGCTTTGATGTTCATATCATTCACTACTTAACGTTAAAATATTTGATCTTAATAGTCTTGATGTTAGTTAAAATATTTTTGCTTTTATCTTTTTAATTTTATAAATTATAATTTTTTTCATATATTGTCTTATATACATACATATAAATAGAGAAATACATCCTCAACCAGGGATATGTCAATACCCTAGTGCAATTACAACAGGCTTGAAATTGATAGAACATGTATATTTGCAATAAACCTAAATCAAATGGACCTACAAATAAGACAAAAGCAAGGCAAAATAGCAAATTAGTGGAAAGAGTTCTCCCACATGGTTTGGTGTGGGAAAACTCGAGACTCAAGTGATAAAGCAAATAAACAGATAACGATCCAAGAGAGGAAGTTGAGGAAGAAGGGAAAGGAACAAAAAAATATGATAAATTCCTCTTACATAATGGCTTTGACTAAATTAAGTTCCACATAAAATAATGTTGCAGCATCAACATACCGTGTAAATAGTCTAAAAATTATGAATTCATAGGGAATGGTATATCTATCAAGGTACAATGGAGATAATGCCCTTAAAGGCCCCTTACATTGCAACTTGTGGATTATTCAGAACCATTACCAATTACGCAACAAAACAACATACCCTCATATGACATTCAAAATAATGTAATAAGGCCCAAAAGTAATTTACGTCTTATAATATATATTTAATATAATATAGCTTAAATTACATCTCTCTCTCTCTCTCTCTATATATATATATATATATATATATATATATATATATACAAAACCATTACCAATTATGCAACAAAACAACGTACCCTCATATGACATTCAAAATAATGTAATAAGGCCTAAAAGTAATCTATGTCTTATAATATATATTTAATATAATATAGATTAAATTACATCCCTCTCTACATATTTCTCTCTCTCTCTCTCTCTCTCTCTCTCTCTCTCATTCCATCTCTCCCTCTATATATTTATCTCTCACCCCCTCTATCTTTCCCAAGTTCTCTCTCTCTCTCTCTCTATATATATATATATATATATGTATATTTCTCTCTCTCCCTTATCATTATCACTTTACCTCTCCTTCCATCTCTCTCTTTCTTCCCATAAATCTATTTCTCTAGTTGTTTATCTCACTCTAGCTTCCCCTATTTCTATCTCCCTCTCTCTACTTTATATTTGTATGTCCCTCTTTCTATCTATCTCCCTCTCCCTCTTTCCCTTCCCTCTCTCTATATCTCCTTATATCTTTATCTCTCTATCGTTCTATCTCACCATCTCTCTCTCTCTCTCTCTCTCTCTCTCTCCTTTTATCTTCATCTCTACCTCTCCTCTTTCCCCCTCTATCTCTAAGCATGCCTACCTCTCTCTATCCATCCATCTCTCTCCCTCTCCCTCTTCCTAGACCTCTATATCTAATTTTCTTTGCCTCTCTATCCCTATCTAGCTCTAGTTATCTTTGCCTCTTTGTCTCTCTATTTATCACTTCCTATCTATATCTTTATCTTTCTATCTCTCCTTTCATTCTCTCCCTCCTCCTTCCTCCCTATATATTTATCTCTTCCATCTTTATCTCTCCCTCTCTTTCTCTTCATATCCCTCTCCATTTCCATTCTTCTCCTTCTCTCCATATCCCTCTCTCTCTTTCCCCCCCTCTCTCTCTAGTTATCTTTTCCTCTCTGTCTCTCTATTTATCACTTCCTATCTATATCTTTATCTTTCTATCTCTCCTTTCATTCTCTCCCTCCTCCTTCCACCCTATATATTTATCTCTTCCATCTTTATCTCTCCCTCTCTTTCTCTCCATATCCCTCTCCTTTTCCATCTCCATCTCCATTTCCATTCTTCTCCTTCTCTCCATATCCCTCTCTATCTCTTTCCCCCCCCCTCTCTCTCTCTCTCACACACACACACACACCTCCTATACCCACCTCTCCCTATTGTAAGTATAACATGAGCCTATTGGTAAAGGAGCCTGATTATTTTTGTGATTCATAGGTTTTGTTTCAATCGTGTTTCTATCCTTGTAAATGTATGCATAGATGATTTGAAGCTATCACTTCTCCATTGAGACCTTTATTGCACATCATTTGCTAAGTGCACTAACAAATTACCTCATGTACTACACAAATGTACCAACAAAAAAACCATTTTTTTCTAAATTTATCTTCCACACCTCTTCGCTGTACCCATTGCACACCAAGGTGTGATTGCTAGTATATAATCTAATATGTGTATCTATACTAGAGTATTGGTATATTAGTTGACCAAGAGGTAATGAAAGGTCCTCCATGTGAAAATTTGGAAGGAGAGCCAATTTAATGCATTGGAAAAGTTTTCAATCCCACTATTTTGTGCTATATGGAATGAAGTTACAATTAAATTTGTCAACTAGCTTTGTTCCCATCATGACAACTTCATGTGTTTCAAAGTATGTTGAATGTGTTTGACTATTGTCAAGATTATCACTTGCAAAACATTTCTTCCAATACTTCACCTCTTTTTTATTTGAATTTACTTACAAAATCCCTCACACCATGGTTGATCGTAATTATGAGTGTATATTCAATAAATTTAAAATCATATATTTGTAACTAAATATTTTTTTGTCCCACAATATTTTGCAAACACAAAATCCCAAAATAGTGACCCAAGACTTAGCTTTCTAAAAAATGGGATGCTAATCTTCCTATTCTCTTAGAGTCTACAAATCTTGTTAGCTACAATCAATATTTATAAAATATATCAATTCAATACATACTAGTATAGAAAATATGTTAAAAATATATATTAGTTTTCTCCCTACCTAAGAACCTAAATAAGATTAACAACAATAAGTATCCTTTGAGTTTCTCTTGGTGAACTCCTCAAGATTCTCTCATATTTTTTGAAAAACACAAAAAACATATGCTATATTATAGTAAAAAAAAGTGTAACATACTATAGTTGTTAGTCCATTAAAACCAAAATATGCATGTCAAAATAAGAATAACCAATTAATATTTTTTTTGCATAATATCAAAATTTAATGATACAAAAAAAAAAGATTTTTGAGATGGCAAATTTAAAAATTATTGCCTCATTGGTACGAATTAGAACCTACTTAAATTTGTCTATCAAGTTCAATCCCAACAAAAATAATATGATGATATTGATTGTAGCTAAAACTTTCATTTATGCCTCTTTCGATGATCCTTTCCTCTACAACCTTATATATCTTGTTTCTTGCATCTCACTTTATCTACAAAATATGTGTAATTGGTGGTACTTCTATAAGTGCTACTCTCATCCTAACTCAATGAACATAATAAGTTGTCTGTGAATACAATACAACAAACACAAATTGAAACGTGTTAGTAGATTCTACAAGCATAAGGAAATTTTTATTTTAATACACCAATCCAATAAATAAATGGCTTGTATGTTCCATTACACAAATTTCCAATGTGAATCTTACAATAATTATTTTTTTGCTCACTAGTTGTATTCACCATTTGAAGAACATTAAGGTCCTACATCAATAGAGATAGGAATATACACACTATCCATATCCACATGTGTCTTAGTTTTTAACAACTTGATATGAACCAAGTAAATGTGGAAATCATGAGAAAAATAGCACAAGAGATTTACCTTGGAGAAACTAGGTTTGGAAAAACTTCAATAAAATAATCCACTATAAAAATAAAATTGTATAATTTTCTCCTCGAGGTCCTTTAAGAACACCTTTTCTAGTATTCTATTTTTTGCACCTAATTCAATGAACTAAAATTCCCACACATAATACAAATATGAAAATGAATGAAGAGACTTGTTCAATACTCGCTCTTTGGGGAGAGGAAGTAAATATTTGATATAAAAAATTTGAGGCTCATCTTAAGGTAATGTGAAACTCATTTTAGTTACCGTTGTTTTAAATCTCAACACGCAATCCTTAACTTGTTATGTCCATGTTGTTTAAATTGTATGATTTGAAAAATAATAGTCTTGAAATTCTTGTTATATTAAAAGAGTTCCACAAAACCAAAAGTTAAATCCATTAAAAAGAGATAGAAGCAAGAAGCCATGAACTAAAAAAATGTAAATGCACAATCACTCAAGCTCCTTAGAAACAATCTAACAACTAACTTATCCTCACAAATACAATCCAACATGTAGTTGTGAAGAAACTTAGACAATACAATTAATCAATTAGATACCACCATACTTTGTAAAAAAGGTTCCACAAATCTATTTGGTGAAAGATAAGACAATATTCCCAAATCTTTATGTCTACATAAATAATTTATAAGAGTAGATGTAGATGAAAAAGATGTGTCATCAAATGTTTGCACATTATCCTCACATAAGCCAAGTAAACATTGGAATGGATCCTCATGTTCTTCTTTATGCATGTCCAAGTCACATAGCTAGTCAATATGAGACGCACAATATGGTGCTTTAGATTGCTTTAAGATATATCATAGGAAAGCATAAAAAGGGTCCAAAGGAGGGTCTCGAGGATATCAAAATATGGTACATCATAATTATGTATAGAGAAATCCATTGGATCCACTAAGGAAGGGTCACTAGAAGTCAAACAACAAGAACTACGAGGAACACATGTTCTAGAGCCACAAGTAAAGTAATATATGAAATTGCACAATAATTCATGGAATGACATTATAACTATGATATAAATCAAACCATTATTTTTCTCTATCCATAAATGTATCACCAAATGTATGCACCAAAATACCATTATCATGTATATACTCACAAGACGAGGATAAAAATGATCTAATATGTAACTTTGCACCTTCATGTCCAGTACGCGACTATCATTAGTTCTCTGAAAGGTTGAGTTGTTGGAGTACAGGACCATTGACAGAGGGGGGGTGAATTGGTGGTCTAATGAGGACCAAATTTTATCAATTAACTCACTTGTATTATACAAAGAGATCTGTTGAAAACACTTCAAACATTATAGGTATTGAATGTTGAGTGAATCACAAAGATATATAAATCAGAACTTGATATTTGAACACATATGACCTATTAAACACAATATGACAAACCATCTGGAGGAGACATAACACAAGTATTATGAGTGGAAAACCCCAGAAGGCTGAAAAACCACCTTGAAAATAAACTTTATTAAGCCTCACTGGCCAAAAACCTCACTAGTTACATTATATGCCTTACTGCTAACACCTCACTGGTATCAAGTTCTATGCCTCACTGGCAACACCTCACTAGTACCAAATTCTATGCCTCACTAGCAAAACCTCACTGGCAACATTCTATGCCTCACTGGAAACACCTCACTAGTATCAAATTTTGTGCCTCATTGGCAAAACATGTCTCACTAACAAACAAAAACATACAGCACTTTCATCAATTTTAGAAGAAACAAACAAAAAATTAGAGGGTTACTCTATTTTAGGACAATCCACTGCTCATCTGATCTATCTCTGCATCAACAATTCAACAAACACCATCTTCCCTATTCACACATACAACCTTTCAAGATATAACTCTTCTTGAACAAGAATCTCCTTATTTTATCAAACACAAACTTTGCTACACATCTAGCTTGTCACTAAGAAAATAAGAACAATACAAAGGCAGTGACTCTATTACATTTTCAACCGCAAACATGTGAGCATTTTCATGTTAAGAACTAACACACTCCAAAATCAATACACTTTGTTCTTGTAAGCATCAAGTGTCACTGCTCTCAAAGACACATATTATTCAAGCCTTTTATCTCTTCAATCATATCATTGTTTTGTTCAAAACAGAGCACACTATATGAACCACAGTGATATAATAGCATTGTATATCACTGCTATTCATGTTTCCATTGTAATGGCTTTATGGTATAGACTTTTGACAAAGATTCAACTCTTATATACTCATCTTCTCACATCGATGATAACTTGTTCAGAAAGGAGACTTTATACTTGAAAACACTCATTCAATAATTCTTCTATGCTTATTCTTCCTTACTTTGTATACGAAAACATACAGTGTTTTCCACTTTACTATACTTACACTGTAATGCCCGACCACGCAACCCTAGGGAAAGTTGCAAACTACTAACAATTTTCACAACAATTTTTTTTTTAAAATACAATTACATGTATAAATACAACGCAAATCAAACAATCCCCTAAGGTCACGAGACAAAGATTAATTAATTCACCAATTATAACAACATGCATGAAATGAAATATAACAGCATTCACTTAACTAATTAAAGCACATACATTCCATACATGAGATTTTC
Source organism: Sequoia sempervirens (assembly GCA_007258455.2). Lineage (NCBI taxonomy): Eukaryota > Viridiplantae > Streptophyta > Pinopsida > Cupressales > Cupressaceae > Sequoia > Sequoia sempervirens. The sequence continues at coordinate 34,220 of VDFB02067270.1, forward strand.
ATTAAGACCATGAGATCCTTCATGGTTACCAAAGATAGAAATTATATAATTACAATTACATCTCTCATTCCCAGAATGAGGTAAATCAATAACATGATTGTTTATTACAATTTCCACCTCGATAAAAATGAGGGGTAAATAAAATACAAAAGCAACTAGCATAAATGAAACCAAGGTAGCAACTGGAATCCCACGAGCTCTCCAACACGAAAGTCTCGTCCACATAAGCCAATGCCAAACAACGGAGTATGGTGCACGTTCCACCCAACCATGTGATACCCGAAGGCTCACCCCCCGTGCTAGGAGATAGTAACAAGGGTTTCAGGTCAAGACCAACAACCTCTAAACATAGGCCACATGACTCAACTGGAAAATATTTCAAACATGACATCACATGACACAAAGGTTACAATGCTTCCAAATTTCAAATACATGAACACATCACTAATACAAACATAATGCTGACTTAGGAGAAGTGTCATCACAATGTCACATGGGATATCCTGGCAAGTCTTCCTAGGTCCTGGCCCCCATCTCGGGATATCCTGGTAACCTCTAACGACTCCCGGCCCCACATGCAAACCAAAGCGGAATCAGTTATCTTTCGAAGGGACAAGATAACGATCTTGCCATTCCAGGCCTTCTCGTCTCATCCCAAGTCTTTACAAGCACTTGCGTCCATGAGCGAGGCAAAATTAATCTTTTTAAATGTTGGTACCACCTATGCTAATTAATTGGTTTAAGTTTTCACTGAATTAACCAACTTACATTGAGATCTCCTGGCACCACTTTGTGTGCCGACCCTCAATGCAAGCCACTTCTCTAAGACAACACATGGAACCATGCCACCACCAAAGGTACTCAAGTACGACCTAGGGATAATGAATCCCTAACCATGACATGAAGTAGACAAAACCCGCCCAAAATAATCAGATATAACACTGGATGCACGTAAGCGCTACCCATGGCACACAAGGTTAATTAACATGACGACAACCCCAAAACACATAAGAGATGATTAAATCTGGAAGACTTACAAGATCCGACCAAAAACCCAACAAGAATCAGCACCCCATGACGAAAGAAGCTTGCAAACGATAAAACTAAAATCTACCTTCGGATTTCGTAAATCCAATCAATCATCGCATTGGTGCATTTAAACAATTTAAATAACTATGTTCTTGCACAATCACATAAGGGTTTGAATGTTCGTTGATTCTTGTTGACACAATACATACGATAAATTAAAGTAATCATTCTTTGCTAAACCAAAATTTCCTATACATAATTTTTGTCTATTCCTTTACAACATCTCATGTTATATATATTAAATACTTCTTCTCTTTTAAGGAAATAAAACACCTTTTAAATATTCCTACACATGTCTAATCACATATATATCTTTAAAATATATATCTAATTAATATTTAAATTCAAATGATAATTACTTACCCTTAATTAAAATATAATTTATACATAGTATAATATATATATATATATAAATTATATTTTAATTAATAAATTAAAACTTTAATTTCAAAAATCTCATATATTATATATATTAAATATAAAATATATAATATAAAATATATTATAAACTTTATATTTAATAAATATAATAAATAAAATTTATATATAAAATAAAATAAAATACAATATATATATATATATATATATATATTAAATGTAATATATAAAATATAATATAATATAATATATATTATATATATATTACATATAATATAATATATATTATAACAAAATCCGAACCCTAAGGAGAGGTCAACGCCGAATGTTCGGCCACGCCCTGCAGCAATAGGGGACGCAACCTCCATTGCTGGGGGCTGCGCTGTGAGGCAGCGACACGCTGCCTTTCGGGCCGCCGTCCCCAGCCATGGGGGCTGCAGGGGGTTAAAACCCCTGCCACATACACCGCGCGGGCAACGTAAAATGGCTCCGCCCAAACAAAAACGGCGAAATTTTTTTAAATAGAATGATTGGTAAAAAAAACACAGTCATAAAAAAAAATGTGACTTCCCATAATTTCAAATGGAAATTTTCGATTTTAATAAATACATATATTTATATATATATATGTATATATATATATATATATACATATCAACAGGTAGATATATATATATAAATACACACAACACAGCTTCATAACTTGTTTGAAAAACTACATTTCTTCAATACCCAAATTGGGCAAACTCTCAATCTGAGCAACAAAATGAATTTCCATTGAAACTCCAAAGTTTAACACAATAATTTCATGATTTCTTGCAAGATAAAAAGGGATTTTCCTAACCCACAAATTTCCATAATAACCATTTAAATCTTTCAAATTTGTTTCAATTTTCCCACATTATGGTTTGAGGATAATTTATGGTTCACATGGTTTTCTCAAAAAATTTGAAAAACTATTTTATCCAAGTTTGAATGGTGATTCCAACATGGGTTTTGAATTCAAAGTTGAATTCCAATCCAATTTGAGCCATTTCAACACAAAATTTGCTAAATTAAAATTGCATAAAGAGGGAAAAGCATGGAACCTTTTTTTTTTCTCCAAGCTTTCTTTTGAATCCTTCAATGGAGGTTGATCCCCTTCAAATCTTGCTTCAACAATCCTTCAAAAACCTCTTCCAAGAATTTCTCCAAGCTTTTTCAAGTTTTTCCTTGCTCTTCAAAAATTACCCAATTCTCCAAAAGATAATTCCAAAAAGAAAAATGCATTTTCCTTATCCCCTTCTCCAAATTGTCAAACCCCTAATTTTAGTCACCCACCATAGTTATTGCTATTTTGGATATTTTGGATATTTTCATTTTTTTGAAAATTTATAAAACAAATCTATTTCCCTTTTCAATACATAATATTTATTTAAAACAAATTTCTATTTGCACCCCAAAAGACAATTAAATTCCCTTTTATCCACAAAATTGAATTGACTAATTACATTTAACAAAATCATTTTTAATTTTATTTCAATAGGAATGCAAGGCAACTTCTATTTTTTTTTTGTCTCATTATTTAATAATGCTAACACAATTGGTCTAATTTAAATAAATCAACAATAAATCAAATTCATGAATAGATTATTTTATCAATTGAATTAAATTAACTAATTAATTAACAAGCACTCTTTTATGCATTTCGGCAATAAATTTAATTAAAGCAAACACCATTTCACTTAGGAAATTTAATTACGCAAGCAAGGAGAGATGAGACGACAAGGAAAATAACTTATCCCAACTGACAACCCGACGACACACTATGGCTAGGGTGATGTCACGACACAGAACCCCAAGCTACTATCTCCCATTCATTTTCCGTTGAACAAGGGACATGCTCAGACCTGTTGAATCAGGTGGAGTCAATGTCCTATACCTGCATCCTGCACACAACCCGAGTGTCGAACATGCATATATATATAAATATTAAAACACACCGTGAAGAGGAAATCGCGGAATCACAGGGCACTCTCGTGCGAGTGATGTGATCCCGTCCCCTTCACCAATACAATATCGCTAACTGACACCTCTAATCATCAATGGTATAATCAAAGCATAAAGCATCAACAATTCACATACATGATAATTCAATCCACAACATGAAATAATAATATCATCTGATTAAAGTACCATCACATCAAAACATAATGTTTACATCGCTTAACAATTAGCGGTCAAAAGTAACCAAGTTTATAACCAATGTGCTAATAATGAAAAATATACATAACGAACATTGTTCGATCAAAAGAACAAAATGGAGGGGTGTTACATCCTCCCCCCTAGGGTCAGGCTTACTCCTGGAAGCCTGCAAACAAGTAGGGATAGAGTTCCCTCATCCTAGCTGCATTTTCCCAAGTGGATGATGAGTCATCCCTAGGATCCCACTGGATCCTAACCTGATCAATATCTCGCCCTCGAAGAGCGAGTGTTCTGCGCTCCACCACGGCCATGGGCTCCAAAGCCAGCTGCCCGTCCTCTACCTGCAAAGCATTCCAATCAAGGACATGAAAAATGTCTGGATGGTACGACCGAAGAACTAATACATGAAATACGTCATGCACACGCGAGAGACTGGGCGGTAAAGCAAGACGGTAAGCAACAGGACCAATCTTCTCGAGAATCTCGAAGGGTCCAACAAAGTGAGGCACCAACTTAGAGCCTTTTCCATAACGGATTGGACTCTTTCGTGGATGCATCCGCAAGAAGACTCTATCGCCTACAAAAAATTGACGGTCCACTCTATGCGCATCCGCATACTTCTTCTGCCTATCCTGCGCTGCCACCAAGTGCTCTCTAATCCTATCTACATGCTGCTCCATATCATGCAACATCTCAGGGCCCAAAGTTACTCTATCCTCTAGCCGATCCCAACTCAAGGGAGTGCGACATGGTCGCCCATACAATGCCTGGAATGGAGCCATACCGATAGAACTCTGAAAGCCATTATTATAGGAAAACTCTACCAAATAGAGATAGTTCTCCCATCGTGTCTACTGGTCCATCACATACATACGCAACATGTCTTTGAGGATCTGATTGACCCTCTCAGTCTGTCCATCTGTCTCTGGGTGGTAAGCTGAACTGAAGTTCAACTGTGTTCCCATCGCATGCTGTAATGACGTTCGTAGAGCTGAGGTGAACATTGGATCCCTGTTAGAGATAATCTGATGTGGGATACCATGCAACCTCACTATATCCTCCATGAACACTCTAGCTACGGAAGATGCAGTATAGGAAGAGCGCATAGGTGAGAAGTGTGCTACCTTCGTCAACCTATCCACTATCACCATAATTGCATCATGTCGTCTCGAAGAGTTGGGTAAACCAACAATGAAATCCAATGAGATTATATCCCATTTCCACTTCGGTACTAAATGTGACTACAAAAGCCCTGTTGGATGCTGGTGTTTGGCTTTTACCCGTTGACACTCAAGACATCTCGACACAAAATCAGCAATATCTCGCTTCATCCCTGGCCAAAAATATAACTGACGCAAATCTGCATACATCTTCTTCACCCCTGGATGGGTTGAATAAGGTGCACGATGTGCTTCAGTCATGACCAAAGCGCGAAGCTCACATGATGGGGGAATGTATATGCGTCCCGTGTGTCTCAATATCTCATCAGCATCAAGAGAGTACCTTGAATATCTACCCTCAAGGGATCTTCCTGCCTCTATTACCGATCTAACATCCTGATACCAACTGTCGGCTGGGAGGGCAGAAAGAATCCGACTCCGTAAATCAACAATAAGAGTCAACTCAGATATCTCATGCCTTCGTCTACTAAGGGCATTTGCAACCACATTCTCCTTCCCTTGGATATACTTCACCTCGAAGTCATACTCATAGAGAAATTTCATCCATCGCCTTTTCCTAGCATTAAGGTTAGGTTGCGTGAAGATGTACTGAAGGCTCCTATGATCACTATGTAGCTCAAACCTATGCCCAAGAAGAAAGTGCCTCCATCTTGTCAATGCATGAACCACTGCCGCCAACTCCAGATTGTGGGTAGGATAGTTTAGCTCATGATCCTTGAGCTTCCGTGACTCATATGCAATGACACGACCCTCCTGCATCAATACTGCTCCTAATCCCTCCAAGGACGCATCTGTACAAACTACAAAGTCCCCAATAGGATCCGGTATCGCAAGTATAGGTGCACTAGTCAACTTCCCCTTAAGACACTGAAAGGCCGTCTCACACTTCTCAGACCACTCAAACCTCTTTCCTTTCCTCTGAAGGGAGGTGATAGGATGACCTAGCCTTGAAAAGTCCTGCACAAATCTCCTGTAATAACCCGCTAGCCTCATGAAGCTACGTATCTCTGCCACATTTGTGGGCGCAGGCCAATCTAAGATCGCTTGGATCTTTGCAGGATCCACTGAAATACCCTCCCCAGAGATCACATGACCAAGGTATTGAACCTCGGTCCTAAAGAATTCACACTTTGACAAGTTAGCATATAGTTGATTATCTTGCAAACACTGCAATACCTATCGCAAGTGCTCCTCATGTTCCTCCATTGTTCTAGAGTATACCAAAATGTCATCTAGGAACACAAGAACAAACCGGTCAAGGTATGTACGAAATACCCCATTCATAAGACTCATGAACACTGAGGGTGCATTCGTCAAACCAAATGGCACAACTGTGAACTCATAGTGACCATACCGCGTTCGGAACGCGGTCTTATGAATATCTGACTCGAAGATTCGAAGCTGATGATACATTGACTTGAGATCAATCTTCAAAAAGATGGTAGCACCCTTGATTTGATCGAATAGATCGTCAATCCTTGGAAGAGGATACCGATTTTTGATGGTCACTTTGTTCAACTGTCGGTAATCAATGCATAACCGAAGTGAACTGTCCTTCTTCTTTACGAAGATGACATGTGCTCCCCATGGAGAAACACTAGAGCGAATAAAACCCTTCTCTAGCAATTCCTCAAGCTGCAACCGAAGCTCTTTCAGCTCCTGGGTAGTCATGCGATAGGGAGCTTGTGAAATGGGCTTTGATCCAGGTACCAAGTCTATTTTGAAGTCAATGTCCCTCTGAGGAGGCATCCCTGGAATCTCATCTGGAAAGACATCGGAAAACTCCTGAAGGATGGGGTGACTATCAAGAGAAACCTTCTCTTCTCCACCTCCTAGACCCAAATCATCCACTGTAACAGCGAACAATTGGCAACCCTGCCGCATACACCTTCTCAACTACATAGCTGAGATGATCCTCAAGGAGATCAGCCTCTGAACCCCCACTACCTCTACCTCTCTACCAGATGCCCCAATGCATCTAATCGACTTATGTCGACAATCGATGACTGCACTATGAGCCTCTAGCCAATCCATTCATATGACAACGTCATAAGGACCCAATGGAATAACACGAAGGTCCAAGGTAGTCCGGAGAGGTCCAACCTCTAACCTACACTTTGGCACAAAGGAAAGGGATGCAACTTTTGCACCCGAAGCTAACTCTACCTGCCACCTATCAACCTGCTTTACCGCATCCAGTCTACATCACGCCATGACTGATGATGAAACAAAGGAATCTGATGCTCCATAATCAAATAGAATAGAAACTGGGTTACCCCCAACATACCATAGGCCTCAACAACTGTACCCTGGTGCTCTACCTGGCGGTTGTCAACCGCTGCGAATACTCGATGTCCACAGCTTGCATCACCTACAACCAGCTCTAACGCCACTGGTCCTTGACAATAACCCGATGCGCCCTTATTGGGACACATCCTCGCTATGTGACCCTGTTGGCCACACGCAAAACATCCAGTGCCTCTACCGAAGCCCCTGCCTGCAGGTGGTGCGCTAGACTGCTGCGCACTACCCCTGAAAGATGAATGAGAACTCTGCGCTGGCTGCTCAGAGTTGAAGCGTCTCATGCGCCTCCAACTCTTGTCCCCCTGCCTTTGCTGGAACCCCTTCCGTTTCCCCTGGGAACCCTGTTGCTGCTAACCACTCTGAGACGGACCCTGCTGAGCTCTAGAAGGTGCACCTCCCTGAGGCTGACCTCCTCGAGCACTAGTCCCAGCTGCTGAACCACTGCCCACCTGCACTCCTACATGACCACCTAAGGCCATCGCTAGATTCTCCTTAATGAGCCTGGCCTTGTCGACTGCCACCTCCATGGTCCTGGGTTCGAAAACCCGCACTCCACCACTGATACGGGCATTTAAGCCCCTGAGAAAATGTTGTACCAACATGCCCTCGTCATCACCTATGCCCGCATACTGTTTGAGTTCGTAGAAACGACGCTCATACATCTCTACTGACATAGTCATCTGTCGAAGGGTGTGGAACTCATCCCCTCGATGCTGCCTCCAATGCTCAGAAAGAAATCTAACCCGAAACCGCTCTAGGAACAACTCCCAAGAAGCTGTACGGATATCCAGATGGAGCTTTTGCTCCTCTAATCTCCACCAAGTGGAGGAAAATCCCCTCAAGTGCATGATAGCGCACCTAGCTCGAGTGTTGCTCCCATATGGGTGCATAGCAAAACACCTAGTCAAGTCAATGAGCCATGTCTCTGCCTCCAAACCACTGCTTGATCCATCGAAAGTGGGTGGTCATGCTCTAAGAAAGTCCCTCATGTGGGCTGCTACCTCTGAATCAGAGTGAACTGGTACCTCTCTCTCTCTCCAACCACCACTGGCTCTACCTCCTGCCTAGGCCCAAGGCGGGCAAGGGTCTCCTCTAACAACTGACGCAACTGAGTGTCCTCGATCCTAGGTGGATCCAGATTCTGATTGCCATCTCCCTGAATATTCTGAGAAGCCTGTTGCTCTCATGGTTAGAAACAAGTGGATCATGTGGAGGCGGGTCATGTTGTTCCTCAATGCGACCGCCTAAATGACCACGTCTACGACCCCCTCCTCTTCCACGCTTGGGAGGCATTATCCTATACAAACACAAAAAGGTATTAAGCACAACACACAAGTAAAATCCACACAACTAAAAGCTTAATGGGCTCATCATAATCCCAGAGTACCCAGTGTTTAAACCTTGGCTCTGATACCATGTGTAATGCCCCGCCACGCAACCCTAGGGGAAGTTGCAAACTACTAACAATTTTCACAACAATTTTTTTTTTAAAATACAATTACATGTATAAATACAACGCAAATCCAACAATCCCCTAAGGTCACGAGACAAAGATTAATTAATTCACCAATTATAACAACATGCATGAAATGAAATATAACAGCATTCACTTAACTAATTAAATCACATACATTCCATACATGAGATTTTCATTAAGACCATGAGATCCTTCATGGTTACCAAAGATAGAAATTATATAATTACAATTACATCTCTCATTCCCAGAATGAGGTAAATCAATAACATGATTGTTTATTACAATTTCCACCTCGATAAAAATGAGGGGTAAATAAAATACAAAAGCAACTAGCATAAATGAAACCAAGGTAGCAACTGGAATCCCACGAGCTCTCCAACATGAAAGTCTCATCCACATAAGCCAATGCCAAACAACGGAGTATGGTGCACGTTCCACCCAACCATGTGATACTCGAAGGCTCACCCCCCGTGCTAGGAGATAGTGACAAGGGTTTCAGGTCAAGACCAACAACCTCTAAACATAGGCCACATGACTCAACTGGAAAATATTCTGAACATGACATCACATGACACAAAGGTTACAATGCTTCCAGATTTCAAATACATGAACACATCACTAATACAAACATAATGATGACTTAGGAGAAGTGTCATCACAATGTCACATGGGATATCCTGGCAAGTCTTCCTAGGTCCCGGCCCCCATCTCGGGATATCCTGGTAACCTCTAACGACTCCCGGCCCCACATGCAAACCAAAGCGGAATCAGTTATCTTTCAAAGGGACAAGATAACGATCTTGCCATTCCACGCCTTCGCGTCTCATCCCAAGTCTTTACAAGCACTTGCGTCCATGAGCGAGGCAAAATTAATCTTTTTAAATGTTGGTACCACCTATGCTAATTAATTGGTTTAAGTTTTCACTGAATTAACCAACTTACATTGAGATCTCCTGGCACCACTTTGTGTGTCGGCCCTCAATGCAAGCCACTTCTCTAAGACAACACGTGGAACCATGCCACCACCAAAGGTACTCAAGTACGACCTAGGGATAATGAATCCCTAACCATGACATGAAGTAGACAAAACCCGCCCAAAATAATCAGATATAACACTAGATGCACGTAAGCGCTACCCATGGCACACAAGGTTAATTAACATGACGACAACCCCAAAACACATAAGAGACGATTAAATATGGAAGACTTACAATATCCGACCAAAAACCCAACAAGAATTAGCACCCCATGACGAAAGAAGCTTGCAAACGATAAAACTAAAATCTACCTTCGGATTTCGTAAATCCAATCAATCATCGCATTGGTGCATTTAAACAATTTAAATAACTATGTTCTTGCACAATCACATAAGGGTTTGAATGTTCGTTGATTCTTGTTGACACAATACATACGATAAATTAAAGTAATCATTCTTTGCTAAACCAAAATTTCCTATACATAATTTTTGTCTATTCCTTTACAAGATCTCATGTTATATATATTAAATACTTCTTCTCTTTTAAGGAAATAAAACACCTTTTAAATATTCCTACACATGTCTAATCACATATATATCTTTAAAATATATATCTAATTAATATTTAAATTCAAATGATAATTACTTACCCTTAATTAAAATATAATTTATACATAGTATATTACATATATATATATATATAAATTATATTTTAATTCATAAATTAAAACTTTAATTTCAAAAATCTCATATATTATATATATTAAATATAAAATATATTATAAACTTTATATTTAATAAATATAATAAATAAAATTTATATATAAAAAAAACAAAATACAATATATATATTGTATTAGTGTACTTCTTTCCGCTGGGGCATCCGAAAAATCATAAATTTTTTGATTTCGATCGCGACAAGTTTATTCTTTGAACCAACGCAACAAGTACATTGCTTCAAAGAGGGGCAAAATGTAGACACGCAAAATTAACATTATGCATTTGATCAAAATCACACTCATCCATTCATCAGGGTAAATTCATCAACTTAAATCAAATAAATCAAACTTGATCCTATCATCATCTCTTTGATTAAATAAATCAATCATTTATTTAATTAAATCTCAGAGCATCATTCATCTCCCTTTGATTTGATTTAAATCCCTAAATCAAGTCAAAGTGGTCAAATCAACCTAATCATCATCCTAGCTAATTAATCCTGATCTAATGCTAATCTCACCCACTTGCATTCTCTAGATTTGGCCACTTGCACATGAAATTGCATTTATTTGAATTATCAAAATCTTTATTTTCAACTTGGCATAAAGGAAGAATATTCTCCAAGTTTGAATCTCCCCCCAAGTGGACATGTACACCAAACAGAGCATTTATGAGGCCTTACATGTCTCTTACATGTCCCCTTCCAAAGTCAAACTCAGCATTCATTGCACAAATTTGAATTCAAATTTTCCCTCTCATGGGCACTCTTCCCAAATCTTGCACATACATCAACCAATCACATGATGACAAGTGTCCTCCTATCATTGGCAGAATCTTTAGTCCCACATTGGTCTCTCTTCAACACTTGGCATTTTGAAAATCTTTAAATAGAAGCTTCATCTTTGAGCAAATCCTCCACAATCTTATGCAAGGTTACTCTCTTCATTTGAGATTTGATCTTGTCCATTTAGCATCTCCATATCCATAGCAATTTCATCACTAGCTAATAAATCAAGGGTTGGGAAAGGGTCACTAGCACATGTGACACCAATCCAATATGAGATAGTTTGCATCATGTTTTCTTATGCTTTTGCTTTAGATCCTTTGTCATTTGTTTTCATTTTGAACATGATGTATTATTTCATAAGGATGTTGAATATCTTGATTTGTTGTTGAAATACTAACGATTTTGCAGGTTTTATTGTTGGATTTCTAACCACATTTTGCAGATTTTAACATCCACATCATGCAAAAATCCAAAAACATCCAAAACATATCAAAATCCAAAAAACACTCAAAAAGCAGAAAACATCAAAAACATTGGAATCCGAACTACGTCGTCTCTAAGCTTAAACGTAGGAAAGGATAATCTTTGATCAGCCCCCGAGACATCAAAATCCAAAAACATTCGAAAAACATCAAAATCCAAAAAAATTCGAAAAATATATCAAAATCCAAAAACATAAGAAAATCAAAAAATCAAAAACATCGAAAAATCCAAAAACACCAAAAATAGCCTCAAAACATTCCAAAAACGTCAAAAACATCCAAATATTTGAAAAAATCCATCCGCCTCATTTCACTTTCACCCGCAATAATCAATCATCCATAATAAACTGATCGTCACCTTCATCCTTTGACAACACAAACAGAAACAATCACAACAATCAGCAAAATCAAGCTTCAATCGTAAAATCAAAATCGAAACAATGAATCATTGAACACAAAATCAAACTCTTGATCAGTCGCAAACATGTCAGTTGAACTTATATCAACAGCCTATCAATCAACTTATCAACCATCATCATCCTCCACAATGCATGTCCTAGGATATATCGTTCCGACAATGGGCATCATTTTGGATATCACATTGGATTTTTATCCTATCAAAACAAATCCCTTTGGCTGAAGGTATGAAGAACATTGGCTTATTTGCGTACTTGGTCTTTTCTTTTGATTTATCTTATTTCCCTCATTCCAAGGACCTCTCGATGATATCCGAGCAAAGGATTTAGAGAGATAGGAATGGGGCAACAATCATTATTCTTTTGTCTGTTGTGCTTGTTGGACGCTCTTGTAAAATAACTTGGCGAATACTTGCTTTGTTAGGTATGCCCTAGCAAGGTTTCCGTATGTCAAGTGTGAACAAGAATACTCCTATCTGCTTGTTGAGTCAAAGTCCATCACACTAGGTACAACGCCATCCCGGTTCTTGATACCTTGATGCATCGTATTAGGCGTGTTATCAAAACATAAAGTAAGGACCTCGAAAAATCCCAATCTTTGATAAGCAAATCATCTTCATCTATCATCATCATCATCTCTAATAAAGTCTCATCAAATCATGGGCTTGTTGGATCCTCTTGTCATCATCTCATCTCCATGCTAACATAACATCGCCAATGCATTCATCATGCATCCATCGTGCATCCACAAAACTGTCAGCATACCACATATCATTCATATCATACATAATAGGAAACATCGATCATTTCACATGCATCGCATTTGCATCATCATCATTATATAGATCTCATAGTCTAAGCATCTCTTACAACTCATCCATTGTATAATCACATATATCATATCATCCATCTCATCCATCTCACATCATATCATCATTTAAGTTGTTTAGGATAATATAGATTTTTTATTCTAAGCATCTTAAAAATCATCTCATATTTGCATCATCGGCCCATAACCATCCATTTTGAATCCTTTATCGTGAGGATCTAATCTCAAATTGAATCTTTTCGCCGATCTCTCGAGGCAATGTACCAGCAGTAGTTTCTTCTCGCTTTAAAGCATCCAAAAATCATGAAATTTTAATTTCAATCACAAGTAGTTTATTCTTTGAACCAACGCAACAAGTACATTGCTTCAAAGAGGGGCAAAATGTAGACACGCCAAATTGGCATTATGCATATTCATCCGCTCAGTAAATTAATCAAATGCATCACATCCATTTACCTATTAAATCAGGTTCTTATCATCAAAAGCTCAATCATAGTTTAATTAAATAAATCAAGCTTTATTTAATTAAAATCTCAAACATGCATCTTCCATCCTTTTCTGATTTAAATAAAACAAATATTTAAGTCTTAAAAGTCAAAATCATCTAATCAGCATTAAATCAGCATAATCATCATCTATTTAATCTAACCCTGATTAAATACTCACCCACTTGCATTCTCTAGATTTGGCCACTTGCACATGAAATTGCAATTAATTGATTTATCAAAATCCTTATTTTCAACTTGGCATAAAGGAAGAATATTCTCTAAGTTTGAATCTCCCCCCAAGTGGACATGTACACCCAACAGAGCATTTATGAGGCCTTACATGCCTCTTACATGTCCCCTTCCAAAGTCAAACTCAGCATTCATTGCAAAATTTGAATTCAAATTTTCCCTCTCATGGGCACTCTTCCCAAATCTTGCACATGCATTAACCACTCACATGATGACAAGTGTCCTTCTTTCATTGGCTGAATCTTTAGTCCCACATTGGTTTCTCTTCAACACTTAGCATGTTGGAAATCTTCAAATAGAGGCATCATCCTCAAGCAAATCCTCCACAATCTCTTGTAAGGTCACTCTCTTCATTTGAGATTTGATCTTGTCCATTTAGCATCTCCATATCCATAGCAATTTCATATTAAGCTTATCAATCAAGGATTGGGAAAGGGTCACTAGCACATGTGACACCAATCCAATATGAGATAGAGTTGGATTCTTGCTTCTTTATGATTTCACTTAGTTTAGTTGATATTTTGTTTGTTTGGATTGCATTATGAAGCATGATTCAATATTTCATATGGATTCTATATCTGATTTTTCTTGATTTAACAATACTCATGCTTGTTTGGTTTTGAGCAAAAATGCAGATTTAGGGTCTACACTAGACACTCTATGACAAATAATATAGCCTCATATGTTGGTTAACAATATAGAAGATCCAATTCATAAACTTATATGAAAAAAATTGCATTACTGAAATTGTAAGTGTTAAAGAGTGTTTTGTATTATTTTCTTAACATCAAACATAAAACTAATTCTTTTTCATTTTCCAAACTTGAGTTTTAAATGTGTAACCACCCTCTCAATAGAATTTCAATGCACTATATCTTGGTCAAACATAAACTTGCTCAAAAGTTTCTTTATAAATATCTAAACATGTGACTTTGCCTTTGAACCTTGCAACCCCTTAGATTCCCTCATTATGTCTTTTAATGTTGGGATTTCTCTTTGCAACCATAATAATGCATCCAATTAAAGTTGTTTGACTCTTGTGACTCTAAGATTTCCAAATTCTATTGGTCATTAGGTATTCTCTTGATTTGGATTTTTTCTTTCTAGTATCCTTCTTTTGATTTACTTTTTATTTTTGTATTTCAGATTTGAATTTTATTTTGAAGTTCTATATAATATTTCAAAAATACATCTAAGAATAGAATCTTAATTCAATTTTATGTATTTCGTATTAACTCATCTTTTAATCTATATGTAATACTTTAATTTAATCTATAACATTTAATTATTGGCATAATAGAGAGTACCATTTGAAATGTATAATAGTTTCATATCCTTTGATTGTGCTAGTGCCTTATGAATTCCAGCAAATATATAAATTGGGCATAATCAAAGCTCATGGTAAGGTCCCTATACATTGTACATCTTCAACTATTACTAAATATGAAGTAGTCTTCAAATATGTTGTAATTAAAAGGATCAACTTCATCCTTATAAATCTAGCCAACTATCTATTTGGGCCTCTTCTTCTATGATGAGTGACCCATTTAATTTTGAATCTCTCTATATCTCTAAAATACTCTCTTTGGAAGGAGTCGAGGTCAACTGGGACATGAATATTTTTAGACAAGTGGAAGACCTCAAAAATATATCCCCAATCCAAACTTACCAATTTTATGCCCTTATCATTGAAATTATCCTTCTATTATGGTCATACTTTATTGCCAATTCTCTAATTACTTCAACATTTATGAATATATTTGGGGCAATCAACCATCTCAAATCCAAATTTAATATGTTTGATAAGGGCCTTGGTGGTTAAAATTTCATGAAATCATATCTAAACAGATTCCATCCCTAGGTTGATATGGTGGCATCTTTAACACCCTTCACCCTATCAATTAATTTATCTAAGAGAATTATTGCACCTTGGGCATGCTTATCTCTCTTCCAAATGACCTCATTAATTATTGCAAAATATCCTCATCTAAACCCCTCTTTAATTTACCTGATAGGACCTCTATTTTATGAATTAAGTTTTGGTTTGTGGAATCAGTGTTTTATGGATGATAAGGATTTTTAATCTCTTTTGAAAATTCAAAAACTGCATGGCTTCTATTCTTATTTTTACTTTGAATTTTACCTAACCAAACTAAAAAAACCTTTCAAATATTTTAATTTCAAAATGTAGGTTACGAGAATAGAGTTACCTATTTTCCACTCTAACAAACCCTAATATGAAAACTTGAACACTCTAGTGGTTTGAATTTCATAAATTTCTCATGGAGGATTCTTTGCAAGGTTTCTAAGAACTCAAACAAATGAAATTAACTTGAAAATTTGGAAGAATTTTGTAGATATTAGAAAAAGAAGCCATTAAAGCTCATATGCATGAACATGGTGGTCATAGGTAACTATTCTTAGATTTTGAGCATTAGGGCCCTTGATCTTGATATGACTTGGATAAATCTATGACTTTTGTGGCATCTAAATATTTCAAATTATTTTCTCTTTAATTTTTGTGAAAATACAATTACAAATCACCCTTGTGGCCCCACAAAATCTTAGAAATCTTGGATGAATATGCTGACATGGTGTGAGAAATTACACATGTCACCATTTCACATTATCTCTACTTGAATTTGTCTCATTGGTTATAATTCATGATATGAAAAAATCTTGTGAAATCATGACATGTGTAACTTAGGCATCATCATGCACACTAACTTTAGTTGTCGTGAATAAAATTGTGCCCACACTAGCTAAGCGCCATGTGGTGAATGATCACATCATCAAAAGTTTTAGACAAAGACCCCTTTAAATCCTTCTAAAGAGTGAGTGATGCACCTTACACATGGCAACTCATCATGAGTTCACATGCTAAAGAAAGTTGGTCATTTTGAGCTTGCAATGTGAATCCTGAAGATGATACAATAAAAATATGCCACCTATTCACCATTGGGGTAGACTCTATGAGAGTTGAAAGAGTTTTTGCATTAACACTTGGTGATATTTCATAGCATCACAGCTTCATATATAGGCCCACAATTTGAACTGGCGAGTTGCAATATAGAAAGAAGTTGTTATAAAGACATAAGTCGACACCTTTATGATAGTGTCATAATTATGCAAACTTGCAACCTTTATTCAAACATCGAAAATAAGCCCACAATAAAGTAAGATTGCATGAATAAAATATGGGCTTGACATATGGTTCCAACATGGAAAGTGGTGTGGCTGAAAACTTGAAGGCATAATAAAGGAACTTAAGTGATTAAATAAAGAACAAGAATTTTATAGGAGAATGAGTCATTAAGAAAAGGGCTAGTAAACTCATAAACAAAAAGACTTTGAAAGGGAACTTAAGTGACCAAAACTAGCTAAGGAAGTTACTTTAAAATTAAAACATAAAGTGGTGGACTTAGAGCATAGGAAAATAGGGTTTTATCCTTTAGAGTTTTAAACTTATGGATTTCATTGAAAAACCCTAGGACATATAAAATTCCTAACAAAACCTATAATAAATTCATTAATTGTTTATTTTTCCAGTATTTGACTATCGAGGTTGTGTAAGTGATGTTAATATGATCATAGGTTAGGACAAGTTAGTAGATTAGTATTCAAAAACTTATAGATCTTTCTCAAATAAATTGAAGTTGTAAATGAAGTTATACCTTTCAGATTCACCCAAGAGTAGATCATATTTTCCCCTTTGTAGATGAAATTTTCCTTTTTGTGATTAGATAATCATCTTTAGTGTATTTTTCTAAGTAATAGCAAGTTTTCCCATTTGTAGAGAAGATTTACCTCAAAATCTTTGTATTTGTTTTTTTTTTTTACTTCAATCTATGTCTTGTGTAGATTTTCCTTTGTAGAGTCACATTCTCTTGTTTATAGATTAGATTCACCCTAGACCTACAACACACTATTAGTTAGATAGCACTAAAGATTCACCTTTGGAGAGTCACATTTGTGCATTCAAAACACATTCACTGAAGCAACACATTTACCATTTTGAAACTTACAAATGTGAAAAACTCAAAAAAACCAAATTTCAGTTAGTCAACCTATCACGTGGGCCTCATCGTGCAAGAAAAAAATGTGTACATGAAATTCGTGTCAATGCAAATTATTTAAACAATAAAAACTAAACAAAATAATGATCAAACAACACACTCAAGATAAGGCATAGAAAGTCAAACACACATATAATTTATGTTAGACTACATATTGTGTAGATATTCCCTTGATGTTTGATTCAATATATACTCACTCGCAATTTTTATAATATAATAATGCTCATTCAAAAGTTGTGAGATACATTTGAATTTATGGTTGTCATGGATATAAATGATAGAGGCGAAAATGGATGAAGGATTGAGATTGTTTAATGGAGATCAAGTGTGGAGGATGATTTGGTCCTCTCACCTCATGGGATGGTGCCAAGTGGCACCATGAAGGTAGTTGAGAGAGAGATGGTACTTTGGAGTGTGCGAGATCTTTCCATAAAGGAAAGGTTTGTCCTCTCATTCCAAAGGGGATGATTTGAGAGAAATAAAATAATTAAAAAATCGTAGAGTGTGCTTTAAGGGGATAAGACCTTGTGACATGGTACCAAGGCCATGTCACATGTACAAGGGCCCATGTGTATGATTTGATGGGGATGATTGGCATCACATAATTGGTGCAATGGATTAGGAGGTAGATTAAGATTAGATTAGGGAGGCTAATGAAAAATGATGGAGGATGAGACATGTGAGGAGGAAAACTAATTAAATAGAAATTATTAATTTAATTTATCAGAGAGAAGGGATAAGGTATGATGACCATAGATAAATAATAGTTAATCTTGATATGATGGAGGATTAATTATTTATCTTAGGATTTAGGGGTGATATAAAGGATTAAATTGAATGATTTTGTTAATATAGTGAATATTAGTTAAATAATAGGAATATTATTTAATTAATATAAAGGATAAGAAATTGGATGAATTAAGGATAAATTGACCAAATATAAATGGTCAATTTTGGGTGTCTATAGTTTTCTTTTGATTTGATCTAGGTGGATCCAAAAAACCTAAAAATTTCAGTCTCAAAATCTATAAAAATTAGCATCATTGGAAAGATCTCGTTGATACGATCCTAACACAACTTGAACAAGCTCAAAAGGAGTATGTATGCAGAAGTTATGCTTAATGAAAGGTTCGGTCAAATAGGCAAATCAAAGCTGATGCAAGGCTAAAAAAATTGATTGTCTCCAAATTGGGTGAAGAAAATGTCAAGTTTTAGTGCTTGTCAATACGGTTCTAATGCCTTTTGAATCACGTCAAATGAAGTTTGTATGAACAAAATAGAGTCATTCAAAGTTTGCAAACAAAAGGAATTGACTATAGGGTACAGTTGCTGACATGGAAAATGATGACATGGTAGATGATGATGTGGAAGATGATGGCATGGCATAAGTAGTTGAGGGAAATTATCTTATTTAAATTAGAAATTAAGCCCAAAATATATGAGCCAAACCTTTTAAAATAAAATACATAAATATTTTAAAAGGGCTTTAAGACTTTAAAAGGTTTATAAAAGATATTTGAAACATGAAGCCCGAATCTATAAAGATTTTAAAAGAGGAAAATATCATAAAATATAAAAGCCCAAATCTTAAAGGATTTAAATGTAATTTTGAGGGGATTATTAAAAGATAATTCATATCCCTATTTACATGTTAAGATTTGTGAGAATATCTTGAGGGGTTTTTAGGATAATTTTAAAGGAGTTTAATATCAAATTGAAATAATAAATTGTATGGGAATATTTTAAAGCCCAAAATTATAAGGGCTAATTTTTTTAACGGATGTATTATTTTTAGGGAATTTATTGTTGTAAATGGGAGATTGGGATAATTTGAAAATCATATGGTTTTAAACTATATTAGGCAAAATCAAATGTATAAAAAGGGGAAGAGTTTGGCCTTTCGGGGACATTGGAAATTATTGTGAAATGTGGAAAAATTCCCTTGGAGAGAATAATTGTATTATTGGAAATTATTGTGAAATGTGGAAAAATTCTCTTGGAGAGAATAATTGTATTATTGGGAAATTATTGTGAAAGGTGGAGAATTTGAATTCTTTAAGAGAGAGATTACAAGGTGTTGATTATTACACCAAAAATTGTAAAGGAGAGAGATACTGTAAGAAATTCTTATGTAGGTGGAGCTTGGATATTTTAACAAGGCATTTTCATTGCTTGGCAATATTAATAAAGTGGTCTACCTTGAGAAGTGGACCCAAAGACGTAGTCCTGACTGGATGAACTCTGTTATCAAGCTCGTGTTTCTCTCTCTCTCCTATCTTATTCTTCTTCTCTCTCATGTCTTTCATTCTTTTAGTTTTAATTCCTTATGTTGATTTCTGATTACAACATTATAGTAATTAGTCAATTTCCTTAATTTATGTAAAAGTGAACTTAGTTTGTAATTTCAACAGTTAAACAACATAGTCACACAATTCTGTTGGATCAAGATTAACTATAATTTAAGTTATTTTGCAAGTTAATTGTAAACCTCTAATTATAGATCAAAGTGGTATTAGAGCTTCTTAACAGGAAATTTGAAAAGTGAATGTTAACCAAGTTGAAATTGAAGCAAGGAGAAGGTGCACTTATAGAGTTCAATCTTGAGATTGGAAAATGAAGGTCTTTTCCACAATCAGAAATGAAAGCTGAACAAAGTCCTACAGAGGTTGATAAGAAAGATTTATTTTAAGCATTTCTTGAAATGAAGGATATGGTGGAAGTTCTTTTCCAAGAGAGACAAGTGAGACAAAAGAAAAGGAACTCAAGAACATAAAGAAGAATGAAGGTGAATCCACTTCAAAAGATGATAAAGGTAAAGGAGTAGGAGCTGGTAGTGACCCTCCTCAACCTCCATCCCCGTCTTCTTCTTCTTCATCTTCTTCTTCTTCTTCTTCTTCCTCTTCATCTTCCTTTTCTACTTCTTCCCCCAAGAAGAAAAAACTTGTATAGTCTAAATCAAATTCACCTTTGTTAAAACTTGATGTTAAATTTGATTTTCCAACCTATAATGGAGAACTAGATGCAAAAAAACTTGATAATTGGATTTAAAAAAATTAGAGTTTATTGTAGAATTTAGAAGTTTACCGAGGATTCTCAAAAAATCCAATTAGCCACTCTTCACCTAGGAGGCACAACCTTAATCTAGTGGGAGAGCAGAACTCAAGAAGATCTAAGTTGATATGGTAAAATTATTTCTTCTTGGTTTGAGTTTATTGTTGCACTTAAGAAACAGTTTTATCCATTAGGACACATGCAAAAGGCAGTAATGAATTGGAAATCATTAAAGCAAGAGAAAGGACAAAGTGTACAAGATTATGCATAGGAGTTTAGGAAAAGAGCTTTAATTTTGGGTATTCCATTATATACACAAGAAAATTTGTTAAAGTATATGGTGGATTACATGAAAATTTGAGGCATACAATACTAATGTTAATCCAACTAACCTTGATGAAGTTGCACAAGCCATTCATTTGGAAAAAAAGCTTGAGCAATAGCCTTGATGGTCTCTTAATGGACTCCAATAAACACAAAGGAAGCAAGAAAGGGAAGGAGAAAATGCAGTGGGAAACTACTACAAAGAAAGAGGAGGATAAGCTTTATTGCTCACACTGCAAGAAGAAAGGGCATGAAGATGCGAAGTGCTGGAAATTGCATCTTCATCATAAACTAAAATGGTTCAAGAATTGAAAGTGTAAGCAAAAGACTGCAACTAGCATGCATGATCTCAGATCAGATTCTAATGATGAAACCAAGATGACATTTATGGCTATAAAAGGTAACATTCCTGTTGTCAGTACTAGTTTCTATGCTTCTTCTGTAAAGTGTAATAAGAAACCTGTTGAAAGTAAAAGGAATGAATTGTTTCATATAAGGGCTATTGCAAAACAAAGTAAGATTGAAACACTCATAGATAGTGGATCACAAGTGAATCTAATCTTTGAACAAGTTGTTAAGGAATTGGGATTAAAAAAAACTCCTCATCCTAAACCATATCCATTGGGTTAGGTGCATGATAATGCTTGACTACATGTGTCAGTGCAATGTAAACTTCGATTTTCAATCACATCCAATTTTGTAGATGACGTAGAGTTAGATACAATTCCATTTGACATCTGTGGGATGGTTCTAGGTAGTCCTTATTTGTATAAAAAAAGGAAATTTTCTACATGGAACATAATAAGTATCATTTGTTTAAGGATGGAATTGAATACATTGTAAAAGCTCATCACATGAAGAATGATAGATTTGTTCTAAGCATAGGGCATATGAAGATGATTGTAAATACAAGAAATTCTTTAACCCTTATGTCTGTAACAACTAGTGATAGTAAGCATAAAGATGGAATAATCTTTGATCATGATATGGTGTCATAGACAATACAGAGTGAGGATCAGTCACGAGCACAGTTAAGCCTTCAACCAGAGGTGGTAAAAAAGGGTTTGAACGATTCATTTTCTAAAAATGTTCATGTTTAGGAGATTCAACAAGTTGATTCATTTTCCTTCACATCAATTTATTCAGTACTATTGCTTATTCTTCTAATAGTTAGTTCTATGTGGATGATGGATGTGACAGTGAATATTAATGAGAATACAGTCGATTGCATCAACAATGCTATTTCATTTTTCATTGTGTTTGTGATGGGATAGATGGTACTAAGAAAGTGGGGCGACAATTCCCTAGCTCAAATTCTATTTAAAAATAAACTTTTGGTGGTCCAAAAGCTTCTTAATGAGGAGGAATGATCCAAGTGGATCCAAAAAACCTAAAAATTTCACAGTCTCAGAATCTATACAAATCAACATCATTGGACATATCTCATTGACATGATCCTGACACAATTTGAATGGGCTCAAAAGGAGTCTGTATGCAGAAGTTATGCTCAGTCAAAGGTTCGGTCAAATAGGCGAATCAGGGCTGATGCAAGGCTGAAAAATTTATCCTCTGGACCAAATTGGGTGAAAACAATGTCAAATTTTAGTGCTCGTCAATATGGCTTTGACGCCTTTTGAATCGTGTCAAATAGAGTTTGTATGAGAAAATAGAGACGGTCAAAGTTTGCTGACAAAAGGAGTTGACTAGAGGGTATAGTTGTTGACATAGAAAATGATGACGTGATAGATGATGATGTGGCAGATGATGGTGTGGCATAAGAAGTTGAGGGTCCAATTATCTTATTTAAATTAGAAATTAAGTTTGAAATATATGAGCCAAACCTTTTAAAATAAAATGCATAAATATTTTAAAAGGGCTTTAAGACTTTAAAAGGTTTGTAAAAGATAAATTTGAAACATGAAGCCTGAATCTATAAAGATTTTAAAAGAGGCAAATATCATAAAATATAAAAGCCCGAATCTTAAAGGATTTAAACATAATTTTAAGGGGATTATTAAAGGTTAATCCATATCCTTATTTTTAAGGCTTGAAATCCATATCCCTATTTACATGTTAATATTTGTGAGAATATTCTAAGGGGTTTTTAGGATAATTTTAAAGGAGTTTATCAAATTGAAATAATATTGTACAGGAATATTGTAAAGCCCAAAATTATAAGGGCTATTTTTTTTAACAGATGTATTATTTTTAGGGGATTTACTGTTGTAAATGGGAGATTGGGATAATTTGAAAATCATATGGTTTTAAACCATATTAGGCAAAATCAAAGGTATAAAAAGGGGAAGAGTTTGGCCTTTTGGGGACATTGGAAATTATTGTGAAATGTAGAAAAATTCTCTTGGAGAGAATAATTGTATTATTGGAAATTATTGTGAAATGTGGAAAAATTCTGTTGGAGAGAATAATTGTATTATTGGCAAATTATTGTGAAAGGTGGAGAATTTGAATTCTTTGAGAGAGAGATTATGAGGTGTTGATTATTACACCAAAAATTGTAAAGGAGAGAGATCTACTATGAGAAATTATTATGCAGGTGGAGCTTGGATATTGTAACAAGAAATTTTCATTGCTTTGTGATATTAATAAAGCGGTCTACCTTGAGAAGCGAACCACCCACAGATGTAGTCCTGATTGGACGAACTCTGCTATCAAGCTCATGCTCCCCTCTCTTCTTTCTTATTCTTCTTCTCTCCCCTATCTTTCATTCTTTCAATTTTAATTCCTTCTATTGATTTCTCATTACAACATTATAGTAATTAGTCAACTTCCTTAATTTATGTAAAAGTGAACTTAGTTCGTAATTTCAATGGTTAAACAACATAGTCATGCAATTCTATTGGATATGGATTAATTGTAATTTAGGTTATTTTGCAAGTTAATTGTAAACTTCTAATTACATATCATGATCTCTATCATATTACTTTATATTTGTTCTTGATTTGTTAAATTTGTTATAAAAATATATATTGTTGTTCATGATAATATTACTATGACAATGTTAAAATGTATGATATAATTTTGTAATATTATAACTTAAATTTACTATATATATTATAATAAGATTTAAATATTCAATAATTTAATGTTCAAATCATTAATAATAATTTTATACTTTATTTATGAATAAAAATAATAAATAACTAGCTATTGCACCTTTGTTTGCAATGGGTACACCGAAAGTATGGAAGGTCAATTAGAAAAAAAATAGTTTATTTTTTGCATACATTTGCATAAAATGTGAGGTTAATTGGTAGGCCATTTAGAAAATGATGTTTTTTTGTACAAAAAAGGTCTCAATGGAGAAGTGATAGCTTTAAATCAATTATGCATCCACTTACATGGATTTAGAAATGACTAAAACAAAACCTATGAATTGAAAAGATAATTGAGCTTTATTACAAGAGAGTCATGTTATGTTTGTAATAGGGAGAGAGAGAGGCAGAGGGAGATATAACAGGGAAAAAAATATGGAGAGATAGAGATGGGAAGAGTGTGCGAGAGAGAGGGGGTCAGAAGATATAGATGGTGAGAAAATATAGAGATCTAGATGGAGATGACTATGGATATGGAGAGAAGGATAGGAAGATATAGAGAGAGAAGAGATACACATATATCAATGGAGAGAGAAGGAGAGATGGAAATATAAAGATAGAAACACGAAGTGATATATAGAGAGAAGTAGAGAGGGAGAGATATAGGGGTATGGAGAGATTGATAGATAACAAGATATGTACATAGAGAGAGACATAGAAGAAGAAATATGGAGATACAGAGATAGAGAAGCAAATAGATATAGATTATAAAGGTCTAGGAAGAGGGAAAGGGGGAGAGAGAGGGAGGGAGATTGAAGGATAGAGAGAGAGAGGGAGAAGGAGATAGATAAAAGGTGAGATATAGGTAGATAGATAATGTGATAAAGAGTGAGAGATAGAGAGGAAGAGATAGATAGATATAGATGGAGAGGGAGAGAGATATAGAGACATATAGATGGTGACATAGAGTGATAGAGAGATATAAGGAGATAGAGAGAAAGGGAGCAAGAAAAAGAGATATAGAAATAGAGAGAAGTAGAGGTAAAAAAGTAATGATAGAGTGAGGGAGAGAGAAATATGGGGAGATAGACAGAGGGAGAGAGATATATGGGAAGAGAAAGATAGAGATGAAGATAAATGGGAAGAGAAATGAAAAGAGATAGAGATAAATAGATAGATAGGGGGATAGGGAGGGAGAGAGGGAGGAAGATATGAGGAGAGAAATAGAGAGAGGAGAGAGAATTATAGAGATATAGAAAGGAGTGATAGGGAGAGAGAGGAAGAGACATGGATAGAAAGAGGGCGAGATGAGAAGATAGAGATAAAGGGGGAAAGAGTAATTAATAAAGGATATGATAGAGGAAAGTGATAGAGAGAGGGAGAGCAATAGAGATAGGGAGGGAGAAACAAAGGAGTGTGTGTGTGTGTGAATGAGGGAGAGATATATAGATAAAGATAGGGAGGGGGAAATAAGGAGTGTGTTTGTGAGTGAGAGATATGGAGATGGAGATAGAGTTTAGGATATTTTTATATATATATATATATAGAGAGAGAGAGAGAGAGAGGAAGAGAGGGAGAGGGAGGGGGCAGAGGTAGTCCAAACAAATAGGTATAAAAAAAAGAGAGTAAGGAAGAGAGATAGGGAGAGGGAAAGGGAAAGGGATAGAGGGGAAAAGAAAGAAAAATATAAGACAAATATAAAGAGAAACAAGGGAGAGAGAGATAGAGAGATAATGAGAAACAAAGACATAGAGAGGGAGACAGAGACATAACTTGAGCTCTCCCTCTTTTTCCCCACCTCTCTCTCTCTCTCTATATATATATCTTCATATCTTTACTTCTCTCCATATATATCTCTTCCTTTCTCTTTTTTCTCCATTGGCATCTTTATACCTTATCTCCCTCTCCCTCTCACTTCTCTCTTTCTCTCTTCGTTCTCTTTATATATTTTCCTCAAGTGTGCAATGGGTACACTGAAGAGGTCTTAAAGGTGAATTATCATATCCTTAATCAAATAATATGCACTACCTTGAGCATAACTCCATAGGGACACATGTTATCCTTAGATTTTTGACATAAAATGATTGATCAAAAGTTAGTTTCTCTCTCCCTAACTTTTAATTTTATTTTGTTATATAAATTAAAATGAAAAATTCAAAATATAATTATTCTACAATAATAATTATTATTTTTTACTTCGTAAGAGTATAATATTGGAAATAGGATGTCATTTAATTGAAATCCTAAACATTATTTCATGTATATCGTAAGTCCTTGGAAAGTGTTCCCCAATACTAAGATTAGAAACAGATTAATATTGAATGAAATAATCATGTTAATTGAAATTTGTAATTAATTCTAAATGATAGGAACATGTGGGGATGCCCATGAAGAGTTCCTACAAAATAGGAGCACATGGGGCACCCACATGGAAGCTGGAACCCATCTTGAGTTAAGTTAACTATTTGGAGAAAAAGATAACACTTTTGTTTAATGCATGTAAAGATCCTAGAAGTTAAAAATTGATGTTTACATGCATGAAGTTCAGTTCAGTTCAGTTTAGTTTAGATGGAGTTCAGTTTAGTTCAGTTAAGATCAGTTTAGTTCAATTCAATTTAGTATCAGTTCAATTCAATTTAGTTCAGTTCAGTTCTGTTTAGATGGAGTTCAATTTAGTTCAATTAAGATTAGTTTAGTTCAATTCAATTTAGTTCAGTTCAGTTCAGTTTGGTTCAGTTCAGTTATCTTTAGTTGCATGTAGTTAGTTTCAGTTGAATGCTAATTGACTTGGAATGCATGACTAATGACTTGAGTGGCATGACAGATAATAGGTGATACATTTAGTTAAGAGGGGATGATCAATCATGCATGGTATTTGCATGAATGGTGGAGAGATATGTTTTAGTTAACAGAGATTGACTTGGACCCACCTTGGCTGCCCAAGTTGGCAACTTGGAGTTAACACTTTTGCATGATAAGATATTTAATAAGGCAATTGAGTTAAGTGGGCCCATTCTTGGGTGCCAACTTTGAGGATAAGCTTACAAGGTATCTTCAGAATCAAGGATGAGTTGTGACTTTAGTTTGGGATGCCCAAATGGATGAAGGAATTGTTTGTCATTGTTCTTCATGATAGAACTCTACTTGCGAAGAAGAGGTGTGGGTTTTGTGAGATAAGAATTGTGCTCTATAATTTTAAACTCCTTGGAGTTTACAAGGCTCATTATTGTCTATTTATCTCAAGCAAGTTGAAGAGAGTTTTATCAATTTTGAATGCAGGTTGTGAAGAAGAATTGTTGAAGGAAATAGAAGCATCTCAAGCAAGGATTGAAATTATTGTAATTTTATTCTAGGATTAAATAATACATTGATTCTTGGTGGATCTTTTTCCCGAAATGGTTTCTCCACGATATATGCTATGTAACTTTCATCTTCTAGTCTTATTCTTCTACAATCTTTTGTCTACTTCTACAAATGGTAAAATGAATCTAAATAGATAATCATCCACAAAGAATCTATAACAAAGAACACTTATTTAGATCTACAATATAATAGTTTTACAAAGTATTAAGCTACATAATTACCTCCATTTTCAACATTTGGTATCAAAGCTAACGGTTGGGTAGAGTTTGGGGCACCTTTCACTTAAAAGTTTGAAGGATTTTTGGTTGTAGTGGGAGCTTTTACTATTGTGTTATTGCTGATTTTGGAAAATAAGTTTGTTACAATGAGTTTTAATTCTCATTTACATATTGAAAGATTCAATGTATCTAATTATGAGATGTGGAAACTAAAAATGGAGGATCTCCTTGAAGAGAGAGATCAGTGGTTAGCTGTTGGTAATGAGACAAAGTCACCTACAACGATGTTAGATGAGGATTGGGCTAAGCTTGATAAGAAGGAAAGAGGGACCATAAGATTATTTCTAGCTAATGTTGTTATTTTGAATGTTTCAGAAGAAACTACTACATATAAATTGTGGAAGAGAATAGGTGATATTTATCAAACTAAAAGTCTTACTAATAAGTTGTATATGAAAAGACAATTGTATTCTTTAAAGGTGAAAGATGGTGATTTTGTTGAAAATCATTTGAATTCTTTTAATTTGATTCTAAGTCAGTTAACATTTGTAGATGTAAAGCTAGAAGATGAAGATAAATGTATTTTGTTACTTTGTTCTTTACCAAAATCTTGGGAAAACATAATTGTTGCTATCAGTGGTAGTGGTGTAGATCCGAAGATGGACAATATAATTCCTACTCTCACATCAGAGGAGATGAGGAGGAAGTCTAAAATGAAAATTCAAGATGCCTTGTTTGTAAAAGGTAGGCTTGAGAAAAAGGAACCTAAGGAGAGAAGGAAGGGAAGGGTAAGTTTGAAGGATAGAGTAAGGTAAAGTGAACTAGAATTGTGGGAAACTAGGACATGTGAAGAAGGATTGTAAGAACAAGAAAAAGAGTTTTGATTCTTCTACAACGGAATCCTCAAATGACAGTAATCATGTTTTAATCATTTCATGTAAAAATGTTAGTGATGACTCTTTGCTTGATGTTTCAGAGTAATCTTCATGAAGAGGATGGTAGTCATGATTCCATGTGTGACTCGATACCATGATTCAATGGGAGTTGTTGGCAGTGGTGTGGATGCATCATTGGTAAGGTTATCTTCAGGTGATTGGGGATATGTTTTCTTGGTTTAGAGTGGCTTCTATTATGTCATGGTTTACTCTTGATATGCATTTAGAGTTTGGAATGGTACTTGTTCTCTTGAGACTAGGATGTATATATGTTATGGTGCATGAGATCTCCTAGGAGGATATGGTTAGATCATGGATGTCATGTTTATGTTCAATATTGGAGCTTTGACATTGATCGTAGTAGTTCTCTTTGTATTGGGTGCATTAATCATTTGCTTGATTACTTCATGATAGTGCTATGTTGCATTTGGAGTTTGGCATGGATTGGTTGGATATAGGTCCTCATGGATACTTGGAGACATAGGTGAGGCTTGAGTTTTCTTATGGTTAGAGACATGTGTTGGAATGGTTACTAGCAAGAAAAGCTTTTTCAACAGAAAAGATCAAGGATCCTACACCTTGGTTGAATGTGAGTTCAACACACTCAGTGATTTAACATGCCTCCAAAGAGGTAGTTTGGTTGCA
The DNA here is from genome assembly GCA_007258455.2 of Sequoia sempervirens. Taxonomy (NCBI): domain Eukaryota; kingdom Viridiplantae; phylum Streptophyta; class Pinopsida; order Cupressales; family Cupressaceae; genus Sequoia; species Sequoia sempervirens. Next base: position 63,445 of record VDFB02067270.1, read on the forward strand.
GATACTTGAGAAAGGTGGGTATGTGCAGGATCATGATGGGCCAAAAAGTGGTGATATATTTGTAGGGTATGTGGCTGACAACATTTTCTTACCAAAAATTGATGAAATGAAAAAGGGTTTTTAAAAGAGATTCTCAACTTTCCACCAATATAAATTATGCTTTACTTTGAATTTAATAAATAATTATTATTCATTTTCTATTTGAATTACGACTAAAGTCCTGATTGATAGGTTGATTCAAAATAATCTATAGCTTTCAAATGGTATCACATTTTTTCAATCCAAAATATGTGTCACATTCTATGCTTCACATACTATAGGATTAAAAAAAGAAAAAATGAATTTCATGAAGTTTTGACCAAGTTAAGGTGGTCAAACATACCAGTTTTTATATTTTTTAAAAGTTGTAATAAAAAAATCATAATTAAATATTTACTTGGAAAAAAATTACAAACAAAATATGCATCACATCCGGACATGAGTCCTCTACTTATGTCTAAAATATTATAAAAAAATATTATCATTTTAATGTTGTTAGGGTGGTCAGATATACACCTACTTATGTTTTCCCTGATATTTAAGTACTACTGCATTGAAATTTCAAATTTTCACCAAATAGATTTAAAAAAAAAATAAACCTACTAGTTTAGAAACTACATTCAATTTTATATATATTTTATTATTACATATTTTTGAAATAATATAGATAAATTATTCAATTTTTTTATGTCAAGTTGCCTAACTCTGATTTTTCTGAATTTTTCGGCACTTAAGGGCCTATTTTTTCCATGATGATCTTGCACATACCCAGGTATTGGTTTTAATTGCAAGGAATTTAGACTTGACTGTAATAGTCAGAGTGCTATGTGTTTAGCCAAAAATCCTATGTATCATGCTTACACTAAGCATGTTGATGTTCAGTATCACTTTGTGTGAGAAATGGTTGAGAGTGGGAAGGTATTAATTGAGAAAGTTGACACTTTAATTAATGTTGCAAATTATCTTATGAAACCACTTCCTATAGATAATTTCTCTTGGTTTTAATCATTTTTTTGGAGCTTCATGATTGTGCAGGTTGCATTTGAAGTTGGCATGGATTGATTAGTTGGTGCAGGAAGGCCATTGGCGTTGAGTCTTGTACTTGATTTATAATAATGATTCCTTGTTTAGAATAATTGCAATGTATAATGTCAAGTGGGAGAATGTTGGAAATAGGATGTCATTTAATTACAATCCTAAACATTATTTCATGTATCTCCTAAGTCTTTGGAAAGTGTTCCCCAACACTAGGATTAGAAAGAGATCAATATTGAATGAAATAATCATGTTAATTGACATTTGTAATTAATTATAAATGATAGGAACATGTGGGGATGCCTATGAAGAGCTCCTACAAAATAGGAGCACATGGGGCACCCACCTGGAAGGTGGAACCCACCTTGAGTTAAGTTAACTATTTGGAGAAAAATCCTAGAAGTTAAGGATTGATGTTTACATGCATGAAGTTCAGTTCAGTTCAGTTCAAATGGAGTTCAGTTTAGTTCAATTTAGATCAGTTCAGTTTAGTTTAGTTCAGTTCAATATTAGTTCAGTTTAGTTCAGTTTGGTTCAGTTCAATTATGGTTGAACAGTTATCTTCAGTTGCATGTAGTTAGTTTCAGTTGAATGCTAGTTGAATTCAGTTGACTTGGAATGCATGAAAAATGACTTGAGTTGCATGATAGATAACATGTGATACATTTAGTTAAGAGGGGATGATCAATCATGCATGGTATTTGCATGAATGGTGGAGAGATATGTTTTAGTTAATAGAGATTGACTTGGACCCACCTTGGGCACCCAAGTTGGCATCTTGGAGTTAACACTTTTGCATGATAAGATATTTTATAAGGCTAAGTTAAGTGGGCCTATTCTTGGGTGCCAACTTTGAGGATAAGCTTACAAGATATCTTCAGAATCAATGTTGAGTTATGACTTCAATTTGGGATGCCCAAATGGATGGACTTGTTTTAAAATTGTTCTACATAATCAAATTATACTTGCAAAGAATAGGTGTGGGTTTTGTGAGATAAACATTTTTTTTGTAATTGTAAACTCTTTACAAGGCTCATTATTGTCTATTTATCTCAAGCAAGTTGAAGAGAGTTTTATCAGTTTTGAATGCAGGTTGTGAAGAAGAATTGTAGAAGGCAAAAAAAGCATCTCAAGCAATGATTGAAATTATTGTAATCATATTATGAGATTAAATAATACATTGATTCTTGGTGGATTTTTTTTCCGAAAGGGTTTCTCCACGGTATGTTGTGTAACTTCTATCTTCTAGTCTTATTCTTCTACAATCTTCTATCTACTTCTACAAATGGTAAAATGAATCTAAACAGATAATCATCCACAAAGAATTTGTAACAAAGAACACTGATTTAGATCTATAGTATAAATTTTTTACAAAGTATTAAGCTACATAATTACCTCCAATTTCAACATATAATAATTTTTTTTTTATAAAATAATTAATTATAAATTAAATTAATTCTAATAATTAATTTTTTTTGTAATTTCATAAGACATCAATATTTAAAATAAATTTAAAACATAATTCTAAATTAAAAATTAAAATAGCATATACTAAATATAAAATCAAAATATATCAAAATATAATATTAATAAAAAGATTTTAAAACATCAATAATAAATAATAAACTTATTAAGTTGATAAACAATTAAATAAAAAAGTAAAATTACTTCTAAATTTAGTAGAATTGAAATATTAATAAAATATAATTTTAAATATTTAAAAAAAAAACCTACTTTTATATTATTAAATCATTTAAAAAATATTAAAAAAAATATATTAGAATTAAAATATCAATAAAATATTTATAGCTAATATATGGTATTGTAGAATATCATATATAATAATAATAGTATAATATGTATATATAAAATATTAAATATATTATATACAATATTAACTATAAATATATTATATATAATATAATTTGTATGAATAAAATGTATTCAACCATTCTTATAAAGAATATAGAAAAAAATCCTTTGATAGTTTATTTGATACCTATAATTACGCTGAGAGGCGTAAGCCTACAATGGCAGCATGACCTCTATAAGAGGTCAGCAGAAATAACAATCTTAGCAAAAGAATTGATTCGTATTCCACCAACTATTAAGATAGTGGATTAAAGAAAATGAAGGGTCAGCAGTGTAGGGATTTGAAATGTCACGAATGTGGAAGGAAGTGGAAGAGTTTTTCGTTGGCAGTCACCAATGTGGATTGAATTATCCTCGACAGTCATAACTTATTCAACGATATGGATTGAATTTTCTTCGGTAGCAAATGTGATTTTGTACCTGAAATCGTCCGATGTTGTTGAGGAAAAGAGAAACTTATACGATTTTTAACAACGTAGGTGTCATTTTCTAAACCAGTTGGTGATTTGCAAATAAACCTAAGATTTAAGGACTTAAGGTTTCCTTTATTTTTTATTACAAGTATGTATTGAAGAAGATCCGTCTAGCTCGACAAACTAACTAATGTCGACGCTCTGAACATCAAGAGGTATATCATTTGTATTCTTCATTATTTTTATTTTTGATCATTTATGATTATCTTTTGTCGATGCTTAGTGTTAATCCAGCCTTTTTTTTTTAGCAGTCGCCTTTGTCAATTTATGTTCACTTATATTTTGATTTCATTCTATTGTACTAAAACTCCATTTATCCTTTGAGCAACATTTTTCATCGACTTTTGATGTCCTGTAGGCCAAAATGGTCTGTAGGCCCAGTCAAAATGCTTTTACCAGTTTAGAAGATTGTTTATACAAGAGGTGTTTAGTTTTAAAATGAATTATCTAAGCTTTAGTCTAAGACATTTAAGGTCATGCTTCAAAACATATGTAATTTTGTCTCTTAACATTCTGGTATGCATCTTGATTTTAAGGTTTCAATGTACTAGCTTATTGCTTGTTGTTGTTGTCGCAGATCATCGTGAAATGACTCTTGTTGTTAGGTTGTTATTTCCAAATAGTTTCCCCCTGTAAATTCTACAAATTGTAAGGAAATCCTTGGAATCTTCAAAGAAGAGAATACAAATTGATTCTTTTACCCCTTTTCCAATATAAGAAGAACATCACACCAGACCACAATACAATGGAAACTGGAATCCAAAAGATGAAGCTATTTCGTTTGTTCTCAGAGGAACGCCCCATGGTGCGACCTCCTCAAAGCGATATTGAGAGCGCCCTGTAACACCACAACCTGGAGATACTGATACATCAACAAGTTGTCCACAAGAAATGGAACTACATTACTTTCGCATTTGGGTTGTGGGAAATCTCTCTCTCATATTTTACCACACATCATTTTGCCTACACGCCCAAATTAGTTCAATACTAGTAGAGATTTCTTTGTTGATTATTAGTATCATCTTTCGTGTGCTCTTTTGTATTATATATCAGAAAATTGTTGAGGAAGATCGATTCAAATCCAGGGGCTTGCAGATCTCATTCCAGCAATTCATTTCCGTCTTATTGGCGCATTTGATATTTGTAGATTATATTCTTATTGGCATCGACACCTTGAAGAAAATATAATATATGTGGTGTAGAATAGTGCATACATGAGCATAAGGATGGATTAGTGTATTACAAATTAAAATAATCTATATATTGCTTGCTATTCTTATTTCATTCCCTGATAAGTTTCTTCATTGAAAAAAAAAATTAAATACAAATTTGATAGTGTAAAGTTTTTCTCTTGTCGGCCTTGTATGAGCTAGGGGATGTTCTTAAACATTGAGTATAGATTGTGGGTATAGTATGGTCAATGCGCCATTGAAAGAGTTAATATGTTTTTTTTTTTAATTTATAAAATTGTTATTAATCATTTGATCATTATATCATTTAATATTTAAATTAATTTATTTTATAAATATCTTTTTTATAATTTGTCAACCATTGGAATTTGGTAATATGAACATGAGTTAGGGTTAAGGTTAGGGTTTTGGCTAGATATAGAGTGAAGATTAGGGTTATGTTACAATTAGAGATAGAATTAGGGTTAGGGTTAGGATTAGTTGGGGTTAGGTTAGAGATACAACTAACATTAGGGTTAGGGTTAGGGTTAGAGATAGAATTAGGATTAGGATTGAGGTTTCTGTGAGGAGAGCAATGTCTTTCAAAGTTAGGGCTAGAGTTCAATTAGAGGCATTAGGGGAAATTTACAACAAAAAAATGGGCCTCCTAAGGAACTCTAAAAAAGCAAAAATTATCTCAAATGATACAAATTATTTAAATATAAAAAATATAAATTACTTAACTACATGAGTTAAGTGGGGACACATGTTTCTATTATAATTCCTTAAAAAATTCAAGTCCATTATTTTTTAAATAGTGGTAACATATATTTTTATTGACAAACTCAAGTTCATTTTTCATCTTAGATTATTTTTTTTCTTGATTATTTGTTTTTATTTAAAAAATGGTAAAATAAAAGTAACTTTAAAGATATTTTATTTTATACTTAATATTTTATTTTATATAAAATTTATAGAATAGTATATTTGATTTTCTCACTTTTTTTTCTTCCATCATTTTATTTTTAAATTTTTCCATTTTTTTTGGTTTGATATTTTTTTGTGATTTTCTCCAACTTTTTCTCCTTCCAATTGTTTCCAATTTTTTCCAATTTATTTTATTTTTTCTTTTTCTAGTTGGTTTTATTTTTATTTTTCAAATTTCTTTTTTGTTTCATGTGATTTTCTTAGTTTTTTGCTCCTTCAATGGTTTTAATTTCATTTTAAGTTTTTGTTTTTGTTTTTTCAAATTTCTTTTTGGTTTTATTTTTTATTTCCTTTTTGGTATTTTATTTTTTTTCTTATAAATTTACGTAGAAAAAATGAGTGCTCTCATCCCCACCCTAATGTGACTGTATAACACTTATCAACGTAATTAAATCAAGTTTCATAGTATAGATTATAGATTTATGATTTTACATATATTTAAATTTATGATTTTATAGATTTAGATTTATTATGTTATGTAGTTTATTTAAATAAACATGTTTATGTTTTGTTAAAACATTTTTGAAATGCTTTTTATATATTTTTTTGTTTTAAGAATGAAAATATTTTTTAAAAAACATAATAATTTCTATAATATAACTTAAGAATATAAATCTAAAAAACAAAAAGAATTTCTTATACTTAGAAAGATGGATGAGATAGAATAGGATATGTAGTGTTAAATTAACTATCATGAGTTAATTCATAGGATTTTAGAAGTTTTATTTTATAAAATAAATAATTTTATTTTTATTTTGGATGATGTCACCATAAGGTTGATGTCATGTTTTAATTGATTTTTGATAACTCAAAAAGTTGATGATGTCATCCTTAGGAGGCCCATTTTTTATGTAAATTTCCCCTAATGTAGGGTTATGGCACAATTACGATTAGGGTTCAAATAGACTTAAGATGGTTTAATTAGGGTTAAGATTAGAGTTAGGGCTATGATGGAGTCAACATTAAATTAATTAGGGTTAGGTTTAGGATTGGGATTAGGGTTAGGGTTAGAGATAGAATTAGGATTAGGGTTCAGGTTTAGATTAATGATAGAAATAGAATTAAGATTAGGGTCAAGTGGTTGTGTTTAGATTAGGCTTAGGGTTAGGCTTAGGATTAGAGATAGTGTAAGGATTAGGGTTAGTGTTAGGGTTAAAGATAAAATTAGAATTAGGGTTACAATTAGGGTTAGAACTAGAATTAGAATTAGTGTTGCAATTAGTGTTAGGGTTAGGGTTAGGGTTAGGGTTAGAGATCGAATTAGGATTAGGATTGGGGTTGGTGTTTATGTCAAGATTACGATTATGATTAGGTTTAGGGTTAGGGTTAGGCATAAAGATAAAATTAGGATTAGGGTTGGGGTTAGCATTACAAAAAGGGTTACGATTAGGGTGATGGTTAGAGATAGGGTAAGGATTAGGGTAAGTGTTAGGGTTAGAGATAAAATTAGGTTTAGGGTCGAGGTTTTTGTTATGATTAGGTTTAGGGTTAAGGGTTTTGGTTAGAGATAGAATGAAGATTAGGGCTACATTACAATTAGAGATAGAATTAGGGTTGAGTTTAGGATTGGTTGGGGTTAGGTTAGAGATAGGGCCAAGATTAGGGTTAGGGTTAGGGTTAGAGATAGAATTGGGATTAGGATTGAGGGTTTTGTGAGGGGAGAAATGTCTTTCAAAGTTAGGGTTAGAGTTCAATTAGAGTTAGGGTTATGGCACGATTAGGGTTAGGGTTTAAATACAGTTAAGATAGTTTAATTAGGCTTAAGATTAGGGTTAGGTTATGATGGAGCCAACATTAAATTAATTAGGGTTAGGGTTATGGTTAGAGATAGAATTAGGATTAGGGTTAGTATTACTTGGCTAGAGTTAGGGTTAGAAATAGGGTTAGGATTAGGGTTCGGGTTTAGGTTAGCGATAAAAATAGAATTAGGATTAGGGTTGTGGTTTGTGTTCATATTAGGGTTAGGGTTAGGGTTAGGGTTAGGATTAGAGATAGTGTAAGGATTAGGTTTAGTGTTAGGGTTAGAGATGGAATTAGAATTAGGTTTATAATTAGGGTTAGAAATAGAATTAAGATTTGTGTTGCAATTAGTGTTAGGGTTAGTGTTAGGGTTAGAGATAGAATTAGGATTAGGATTGGGGTTGGTGTTTATGTTATGATTATGATTATGATTAGGCTTAGCATTATAGTTATAGATAGGATTAGGGTTAGGGTTAGTGTTAGGGTTAGAGATAGAATTAGGATCAAGGTTAGAAATAGAATTAGGATTACGGTACGTGTTAGTGCTAATATTAGGGTTAGGGTTAGGCATAAAGATAAAAATAGGATTAGGGTTGGAGTTAGCATTACAAAAAGGGTTGCGATTAGGGTGATGGTTAGAGATAGGGTAAATATTAGGGTAAGTGTTAGGGTTAGAGATTGAATTAGGTTTAGGGTTGAGTTTTTTGTTATGATTAGGTTTAGGGTTAAGGTTTTGGTTAGAGATAGAGTGAAGATTAGGGTTAGGTTACAATTAGAGATAAAATTAGGGTTGGGGTTAGTATTGGTTGGGGTTAGGTTAGAGATAGGGTCAAGATTAGGGTTAGGGTTAGGTTTAGAGAGAGGGTTAGGGTTCAATTAGGTTAGACTTAGGGTTAGGGTTCAATTAGAGTAATACTTTGATTAGGGTTAGGTTTTAATTAGATTATGATTAGGGCTTAATTAGGGTTACTATTAGGGTTAGCATTAGTATTAGGGTTCAAGTTAGTGTTCAATTAAGGTTAGGGTGAACAATTAGGGTTATGATTTAATTAGGGTTCAAGGTCAGAGTTTGAGTCCAATTAGGGTTAGGGTTCAATTAAAATTGAATTAGGATTATAGTTTGATTAGGGTTAGGGTTAAATTTGGATTATGATTAGGGTTAAGGTTCAACTAGATATATTAAAGTTGATATTATGTTTTGTTATAAACCATAGCACTAATTAGGGTTGTGGTTTATGTTCAAATTAGGGTTAGGGCTAGGGTTAGCACTAGGATTAGAGATAGTGTAAGGATTAGGGTTAATTAAAGGTATAATTGGAATTAGGGTTAGAAATAGAATTAGGATTAGCATTGAAATAAGTGTTAGGATTAGGGTTAGGGTTAGAGATAGAATTAAGATTAGGATTAGGATTGGGGTTGGGGTTTATGTTAGGATTATGATTAGGATTAGGAATAGGGTTAGGGTTGGAGATAGGGTTAGGATTAGGGTTAGAGACAGAATTAGGATCAAGGTTAGAAATATAATTTGAATTTGGGTTTGGGTTAGTGATAATATTAGGGTTAGGGTTAGGCATAAAGATCAAATTAGGATTAGGGTTGGGATTAGCATTACAAAAAGGGTTACAATTAGGGTTATGGTTAGAGATAGTGTAAAGGTTAAGGTAAGCGTTAGGGTTAGAGAAAGAATTAGGTTTAGGGATGAGGTTTTTGTTATGATTAGGTTTAGGGTTAGGGTTTGGGCTAGAGATAGAGTGAAGATTAGGGTTAGGTTGCAATTAGAGATAGAATTAGGGTTAGGGTTAGGATTAATAGGGGTTAGATTAGAGATACGACCAACATTAGGTTTAGGGTTAGGGTTTGTGTTAGGATTAGGGTTAGGGTTGAAGTTTTTGTTATGATTGGGTTTAGGGTTAGGGTTTTGGTTAGAGATAGAGTGAAGATTAGGGTTAGGTTACAATTAGAGATAGAAATAGGGTTATGGTTAGGATTAGGTCGGGTTAGGTTAGAGATAGGGCCAGGATTACGGTTAGGGTTAGGGCTAGAGATAGAATCAGGATTAGGATTGAGTTTTCTGTGAGGGGAGAAATGTCTTTCAAAGTTAGGGTTAGAGTTCAATTAGAGTTAGGGTTATGGAACAATTAGGGTTAGGGTTCAAATAGATTTAAGATAGTTTAATTAGGGTTAGGGTTATGATGGAACCAACATTAAATTAATTAGGGTTAGGGTTAGGATTGGGATTAGGGTTATGGTTAGATATATAATTAGGATTAGGGTTGGGTTAGAATTAGGATTAGGTAACCCTTTTTATATATGGTATCCCCAACCCTAACCCTACCTCTCATCTTAAACATAATTCAAAACCTATCCCTATTCATAATGATAACACTAATGCTAATCGTTATCATAACTCTAACGCTAACCACAATATCATAAATTTAATCTAACCATAATATCATAAATTTAACCTAATTCTAACCCTAACCCTTACCCTAAACTTATCCCCAACTCTAACCCTAATCCTAACAATACAATTCCTAAACCATAATCCTAACCATAAACCTATCCCTAACCATAACCATGTAACCATAAACCTTTTTTTTGCTAACTCTAATCATAACCCTAATCCTATATATGCTAACTCTAATCATAACCCTAACTATATTAATTTATTTAATGTGTTATGCACACCACTGCTGCTACTAGAAAATATGTGACCTATATATAAAATACGCCGAGATGTATCTTGAGGCATTTAATTTTTTCATCATTTCAACTTTAATAAAAATTAAAGTTGAAAAAATTCAACGCCTCGAGATACATCTTAGTGTATTTTATATATAGGTTATATAATTGCTAGTTATTTAGAAATTTAAGTATAAGTAAAGATTCTATATTTAATTACAAAATAATATTAAATCAATTTATAAATTAGGTTGTAATATCTAGTAAGGATACTTATTATCAAGTAAGAATTTAAATGTAATATAATGATAGAATAAATATTTTTATGTATATACATTAGTATATACTATACAAAAAGATGTAAAAATATTTAGTATCAATTAATAAGTTGAATATAAGTACATATTAAATATGATATTGTATAAAAGTATATTATATAGTAAAATATATTAAATATTAATAATATATAACATTATATATAGTATATAATATAATTTAGTATATAAATACAAATATAATAAATTGTGCATAAATATAAATAGAAAAAATAACATATAAGTAAATTAATACAGTATAAATGTCAATAATTGAATGGTGTGATGGCTAAGTTGTCTTCTTATTTTTTTTCATCAAGGTTTAAATACCATTGGGATGTAATTGTTGAGAGTTTATATTGGGAATGAGTTCCCTTTTGTATATTTTTATTTAATAATTTGTATTGTATTATAAATAAAATATATATTTTTATATTATTTAAATATTATATTAGATTTATATTGGATGATTGCAAATATAAAATAAAATATGTAATATAAATGTAACCATAATTTAAGATATTTAAATTAGAAGATATTATATTTTAAAGCAAACATAAATATGTGATTATTACTTAAAATTTCATTGAAAATAAATTAAAAAAATTCTCCATATTAACTATAAAAATAAACAAAATAACATAATAAAAATTATTTGTTATTTTTTTTTTGATCGGTGATCGGTTTTGACTGGAGCTTTGAACCAGTGAGGCCACACTTTATGGGGGACCTCATCCCCATGTTTGTCTGGTATTGACACCAATCCATCAATTCTACCTCTTCATGTCCTTCATCTATTTCCTTCGGCTCCTCTGTCTTCTCTATTCTATATCTCTCCTTTATCTCCCTCCTTTTCTCTTCTTCTCTCCACTTCTCTCCACCTCATCTCCTTCGCCCTTTCCTCCCTCCATACCTTATTCCTCCCTACTTTTTCTCCACACCTCCTCTCCTTATCTACTCCTCTCCTCTTCCACCTCTCCTTTCTTCCCACACTGCACGCTATTCTTCTGCCTCCCAAGCTCCTTCCTCCATTCCTCTATGGCGAACTCCTTCCTCCATTCCAAGCGTTGTCTCCTTATTTCTGAGCGTCATCTCCTTAACTCCTTAGCTTCTCTCTGCACCACCTGCTTTCGTGGCCCAATCATCTACCACTACTAACTTTTTCCCTCTGTCTCCATCTGTCCTCTGGCCACTAGTCTCACCTCAGATTCTTGGCCTACCTTACCTTCTCGCAACCTTCCTTTTCCATCCATCGATTGCCTTACTCCATTGTCCCCAACCATTGACAGGTGATCATAGTGAGACTCAAACGCAATACCACTATATCAACATGGTATTGCAACTGTCATTACACTGCAGGGTGAACCCCAATTATTTGTTATTTTTTATTTATTACTTTTCAATACAATTAAGATAGAAAATATTAATGTAAAAGTATATATTAATACATATGTTAAATCTATTTGCTAATATTTTTGCAACATAATATTATTTATAAAATATATAATAAGTAATATATAATACTATATTATTTTAATAATATATAATATAATATAATTAAAATAAATAATATATAAATTAATTAAGGATCCGGCTAACTCGTAGAAAAAAAAACCTATCTACATACAAAAATACATGAAAAAATACATAACAACATACATGGAAACATACATAACATGACGAGACGTCATAGTGAGGGGCTGCTAGATGGGGGATAAAAGTGACAAAATCGGCAAATGGGACCAAATGTCCGAGAAAGATAGGTAGGAGTTAATGGTGTCGTCAAGTCAGTTTTCCCACCTCCTACTGGCAAATAAAATTGGGTCTCATGGCATGCCCGTGAAGTTTCCCTTTTAGATCTTTTTCTAGCGCGAGAAAATTGGAGGCAGACTGATGTGTGTGTTTTTTGGTTTGGAGAAAGAATGGTGAAAACACGATGAGTTTCTAGTTTACATGTTAAAACCTAAAATTTGGAGTGCACGTGGAGGAGCTGGAGGAGAAAACTGACCAAATCGAGGTGCTTTTTTGTGGTCTACACATTGTAAGCTAAAGTTTAGAGTTTACATGGAGGAGTTGGAGGAGAAAACCGACCAAATCAAGGTGAGGGGTGCTAACCAATTGGGTTATAGAGGGTTTTACAACACAATATAATTTGCAATTTGGGAAACACATTGAGAGTTTTTTAGTTATTTGAATTTCCTTGTTTAAATGTAAAGGGTTGTCTCATAGTGGGTTGCTTGCTTCTTTACACATATGGTTTTGCAACTTGGAATGTTACAAAATAGTATGAATGTCTTCAAAATCATACCTTCCATTATTGTGCTTAAATTTTAGATGAATGAAAAAAAAGTGCACAAAATAATTGTATTTTGGAAAACACAATGTGGGGTTTCGATTATTTGAATCTCCTTGTTTAAATGTAAAGGGTTGCCTCATAGTGGGTTGCTTGCTTCTCAACATGTAGAGTATTGCAACATGGAGTTTTACAAAACAATATGAATATCTTCAAAATCACACTTGAACCATTGTTGTGTTTAAATTTCAGATGATTGAAACAAAAAAGTGCATAAAATAGTTATATTTTGGAAAACACAATGTGGGTTTTTAGTTATTTGAATCTCCTTGTTTAAATGTAAGGGGTTGTGTTACAACTGATTGCTTGCTTCTTAACACCTATAGTTTTGCAACATGGAATGTTACAAATAAGTATGAACGTCTTCAAACTGACACATTCCATTCTTGTGTTTAAATTTTGAATGATTGAAGAAAAATGCAAAAACTAATTATAATTTTGGAAAACACAATGGTGGTTTTCAATTATTTGAATCTCCTTGTTTAAATGTAAAGGGTTGTCTCACAGTGGGTTGATTGCTTCTTAACACCTACGATTTTGCAATATGGAATGTTACAAAAATAGTATGAATGTCTTGAAAATCACACATTCCATTGTTGTGTTTAAATTTCACATGATTGAAAAAAAAGTGCACAAAATAATTGTAATTTGGAAAACATGATGGTGGTTTTCAATTATTTGAATCTCCTTGTTTAAATGTATGGGGTTGTGTTATATTTGGTTGCTTGCTTCTTAACACCTACGGTTTTGCAACATTGAATGTTATGAAACAGTATGAATGTCTTCAAAATCACACATTCCATTGTTGTGTTTAAATTTCACATGATTGAAAAAAAAAGTGCACAAAATATTTGTAATTTGGAAAACACAATGGCAGTTTTTAACTATTTGAATCTCCTTTAAATGTAAGGGGTTGTGTTATAGTTGGTTGCTTTCTTCTTAACACTTGATGAATAGCAAAAGGGGATACCTAAAGATATTACACTTTTTCCACTCAATCATCCACTAATGTCCTAGGAGTCCCAATTGGATTGATTAATAACCTCACAATGTGAGTCAATTCATAATTAGGAAGGTGAGATACAAAGGTTTTCGGTTTGGGAGAACTTAGGGTTCTTATATATATGTTGCCAACAAAAAAAATGCTCAGGAAAAACTAACTGACATAGGACAATGAGTTTTCTAAATAAATATTTTGACACAGGACAATGAGTTTTCAAAATAGAATTTTTTTTAGCTCCAAAATACTCAAACAAATCTTTTCATAATAAACAAACTGGCATGTGACAGTGTATTTTCCAACACTCCAAATAATGCGAGCATTTTATTTGTTCCAATCAAATGAAAAAAGGGAAATGCCATATTTATGTCACCAAATAGTTGTTCTAAAATATGAAGGTGGACTTCATTACATTTTTGTGGCATACGAAACAAAAATTTTCATGAGGGAATAACTGAGATGAGACAATGTGTTTTCCAACATTACAAATAATGCAAGTATTTTATTTGTTCCAATCAGATGAAGAAAGTGAAATGACATTTGGACTGTAGCAAAGAGTTATTCAAAAGCTTCAAAGTGGTCTTCATTACATTCTTGGAGCATAACGAAACAAAAATTTTCATTACAAACTAATTGACATGGGATAGTGTGTTTTCCAACACTGCAAATTATGCAAGCATTTTATTTGTTCCAATTGGATGAAAAAAAGGAAATTCCATATTTACGTCACCAAAGAATTGTTCTAAAAGATCAAGGTGGAATTCATTACATTTTTGGAGCGTACAAAACCAACACTTTTCATGAGGGAATGACTAAGGGGAGACAGTGTGTTTTCCAACACTACAAACAATGTGAGCATTTTATTTTTGTTTATTTTTTCTCTTCTGATTGGTACACTCAAAATGGCATTTCACTTTCCTCATCTAATTCAACCAAATAAAATGCTCACATTGTTGTGAAAAATTCCATGTTGATGCCATTCAGAAAACACAACAATGGAAGGTGTGATTTTGAAGACATTCATACTATTTTGTAATATTCCATGTTGCAAAGCCATACATGTTAAGAAGCAAGCAACCCACTATGAGACAACTCTTTACATTTGAACAAGGAGATTCAAATAATTGAAAACCCACATTGTGTTTTCCAAATTACAAATATTTTGTGCACTTTTTTTTTCCAATCATGTGAAATTTAAATGCAATTTTTATTCAAACTAAAATTCCTTATAAATTTTGAAAGGGCCTTTCAATACATTCACATTGTCTAAATTACAAAATATTTTCAAGACATTCATTTTGTTTTGTAAATATTCATGTTGGAAAATGCTAGGTGTTAAGAAAAACAAACAACCCATATAGTGTTGTAAAAACCTCTGCAACTGAGAGGAGACAGTGTGTTTTCCAACATTGCAAATAATGTGAGCATTTTATTTTTTCCAATCAGATGAAGAAAGTGAAATGACATTTGGACTTTAGCAAAGAGTTATTCAAAAATTTGAAAGTGGACAGTTTCATTACATTCTTGGAGCATAACGAAACAAAAATTTTCATAACGAACTAACTGACATGGGACAGTGTGTTTTCCAACACTGCAAACAATGTATAACAACACTATGCATTGTAGATTTCATAATTCCTATTGTTTTCCAATTTCATTACATTTTTGGGACCTCATTTTTCTATTTGCAAATAATGGTTTCGAATTCCACATTTTTTGGGTTTTTGTCCATTATGAAATATCATTTTGAAAACCCATCAACACTGACACATTTTCCTAGTGATGGGACAAGCCATGACAAGTCGGAGTTAACGTCTGACCGTCAAGTCTTTCCATCGGTATGATTTTTCCATCCGACCTTTTCTATCACTCGTGTATAGTTCCAATCAAATGAAGAAAGTGAAATGACATTTGGACTATAGCAAAGAGTTGTTCAAAAATTTGAAAGTGGACTTCATTACATTCTTGGAGTATAATGAAGCAAAACTCTTCATAACAAACTAAATGACATGGGACATTGTGTTTTCCAACACTGCAAACAATGTATAATAACATTGTGCCTTGCAGGTTTCATATTACCTACTGTTTTCCAATTCCATTACATTCTTACTATCTAATTCACAAAAGGTTCTCAAGACAATCACAAAACATACCAAATTGAGGTCAAGGGTGAGTAACCAATTGGGTTGTTACTTGAAAAGGGTTTTAGAATAGTAAGGGTTTTAGGAGATAGTGTGTTTTCCAAAACGTCAATGTGGAAAATGGTGGAAAAAATGGGACCTCGTCTGGGATTTTTTCTATTTGAAAATTATGATTTCAAATGCCATGTTTTGGGATTTTTGTCCATTCCAAATAAGAATGTGAACAATGGCGATGTTCTGGGCTTTATGTGGTTTTCAAAATATATCATTTTATTGCAGAACCCATGTTATGCTTTCCAACCTCGTAATATATTATGCATGGTTTTTGGTTTCTATAAATGTTATTCAGTTATTTCACTCATTTTTCCACAATGGATTGTCATTTATTTCATTCGGCAATCACAAAATTCCAAAACTAGCATACGGGAGGAAACCAAAATTAAAAACCCTCGACACAAAAAAATATTAACAACTTTGCATTTCAAATAAAAAACCTCTTTTCCCAATGAAAACCCTGCAACCTTCAAAATAAGAATGTGAAGAATGGTGACATTTTGGGCTTTATGTGGTTTTCAAAATATATCATTTCATTCTAATGTAAGCAAGGTGGTGATAACACATTTTCCAACTCAATTTGATTAGACTACAAAAACGAATCAACTTCTTACAACACAAATCACTCCCCCCTTTCCACAAACATCCTCCTAGAGGCTTGTAGCCCTCAAAACCCAACCTTGGAAGATATCTTTTGGAGAAGGCTATACAAAGGCCAATCAAATACCTCTTGAGACTCACTACAAAACCTATCACAACTTCCCAACATATTCTACAAGGTTTCTTTGACACAAAATAGAAAACCAATAGGCTGCCATGCCTTTAGGCTACTCAATTAGCCCTCTTTTACAAAGGAGGTACTTCCCAAACACTAGAAAAACACTCAAACTCACTTGAAAGACATAAATTGTGACTTAAAACCATAAATTCCTTAATCATTTCTTAGTTACTTGACCTCTAGACCACTGATCCAAGAAACCTTCTATTCTCATCCCAAAACACTAGGGTTTGCTAAAAATCTATCCACCTAGGCTTATCAGTCCCAAACAATGCATCCAACACCTCCTAATTACTCTGCACAAGATCACAAAACCATCACATAGACAGATCCTTCACTTTTTTATCAAAACCCTTCATTGACACACCATTTTCACATGGAAAAACACATTTTCCAGCCCTAAGGCATCACCCAAATTCACACAACCCAACTCTTATGCCTACAAAATCATGCAAACACCTAAATTACAATGCTTAGGACCCATTCCATGAGATACATTTAATACATAAAGTGAAATGGGTCATTTTGCCATTTTAGAGGCCCTTCAACCCTTTAAAACTGTAAAAACATGGCTACTACAGAAAATGAAGGAAATATCCAAAAAAAAAGAGTGTTAGACTCTCAAAATGGATTCATATGAAAGCTAAAACAAGCCTCTGTAGTACACCACAAGATTCAGATCAATTATTGTCTATATGGGGCCATACAGTGGATGCAAAGTTCATAAAACACATAAAATATGAAGAAAAAGCATTATAGTATGTAGGGATTCTTCAATCCAGCAATTCATCAACCATCTTCGAGCCATAGAGAGGCTTTTTATACATATACTATTCAAAACTGACCACCCAAACATTCATAACTATTTTTCAAATTCTCGACCTTTCAACTGCCTAGAAAGTTGCATTTTTTACAATTTTGCATTTGACAACATTTGCATTTTTGTGCAACTTTTTATCAAATTGACACCTAAGACTCTAAACCACCCAAATACATATTAAATGGTCTTTTTAGACCTTATTTAGCATAAATAGACCCAACCTAGAATTTTGACCAACATTGGAAATCATTTTGATAGGTGCACTTGCACCACATTCTAGAACCCACATTGTGTTTTCCAACATTGTAATATATTTCACATGGTTTATGGTTTCTATAAACGTTATTTAGTTATTTCACTCATATTTCCACAATGGGTTGTTAGTTATTTCATTCGGCAAGTGCAAATTTTCAAAACCAGCATATGGGAGGAAGTGAAAATTAAAAAACCCTAAACAAAAAAACACATAAACAACTTTACATTTCAAATGAAAACCCCATTTCCCAAGGAAAACCCTTTGTTTTCATGTCAATGAAAACCCATCTTCGCAACAAATAGTCGTTCATTTCTTCACAGTTCCTAGGAAAAATGGCAAAATGGCATATATTTCTGGTGGATATAAATACCTGCTAGCTAGCTAGGTGCCCGCGCCTGTCAAGTGTGTTTTTGTATGGAGGGTGGCCGCACTGCTTCGGCCCCCAAATGCCTGCAACTCCTTGTTGCTCTCCAACAACCTACAAAACGTCACTGTGGAAAATGACAGCAAAAATGGGACCTCATTTTGGTATTTGTAAATAATGGTTTTGAATGCCACATTTTTTTGGGTTTTTGTCCATTCTGAAATATTATTTTGAAAACCCGTTGGCGTTGACACGTTTTCCTAGTGATGGGACATGGCATGGTAGGTTGAAGTTAACGATCAACTGTCAAGTCTTTTTGTTGGTGCGACATGTCCGCCCGACCTCCTTTTTTGTTGGGGCATTTTGTCCAGTGTGTGTGATGGGGGATGGTGGATATGATATAACGTTACATACATAGGTGTGTTTTGTCTACAAGTTCGCTTTCTCCATTAGTTAATATAATATGAATAAAAGAAAAATAATAATAAATGTAGTTATATTATATACAATTTAATGTGTACCATTTAATAATAATTAATGAACATTATACCATGATTACTATAACACCAGCAAAAAGAGCTTCGATATGAAAGAATTAAAAATTATAAAAAAAAAATCATTCACAATTTCTCTGTCATGCGTTGTCAATAGGAATGCCAGTGAAAAAATTTAAAAAATATATATGTGCCGGCAAAAATAAAAAAAATGTCAGCAAAGAAAAAATAAATATTTATCATGTGATGTACATATACTTAACCACCATTTAATGTACTTTTCTGCGATTTATTGGCCATTTGGAAAATAAACAAAATATTAAAAAAATGTCGGCAAAGAAAAAATAAATATTTATCATGCAATGTACATATACTTAACCACCATTTAATGTACTTTTCTCTGATTTATTGGCCATTTGGAAAATAAACAAAAAATTAAAAAAATGTTGGCAAAGAAAAAAAAAATATTTATCATGCGATGTACATATACTTAACCACCATTTAATGTACCATTTTGCGATTTATTGGCCATTTGGAAAATAAACATTAAAGAAAGCGTCTTTTAACAGGAATAAAAGCTGCTGAACGGTCAAAATGACGGAAATTTATGAACGGACTAGATTGTATTCATGGCCTTGCATCTTTTGCGTCAGCTGGACATTGTTCAAATAGGAAACGCCTTCGGCATAATTAATTTCATTTTTATTTTAAAAAGTACCTTTCAAAGTATTTAAGAATATCACGACATCGGTGGTCCTCTCGTTGAGTTTTTATCTATTCTTTGGGTGTGAAACGGAGCTTCATGTGCTAATTACTTAATATAAAACAAAACAAAATACACATTGCCAACAAATGACAATTTATTTCTGACGTAGCTCTCAGTATATTCGAATCCCAACAATCATCTAATCTCAATCCGTCCTTTCCGATGCAAAGAACAACACATCTGATACAATGTTTTTCCAGACTTCAAAAACTACCTATCTTGTCGGCAAAAATATAAAAAATGAAGTTTAAGCCTTGATTTCGGATTTTTTTAAAAGCATTTATACCAGTAAAATTGTAACGGAAAAAGTTTCTAAATCTCAAATTCTGCCTAATTCAAGATACATTATGATGTTTATATTACAAATATGGCGGTACAAATTGGATTTTTGTGGATGCCCTCATACAAAGCAATCTATTAATTTCTTCAACGACTGTATCGTCGTTGAACTTTTCACCATTTTCGTTCTACAACCAACGTCCCCGACACTACTTTTCTTCTTCGGACACAAGAAGAAATTACGAGACCCCAAATCCTTAACCTTATCATTGGCGTTTAAACCTGCAACCAAATTCCAACTGTAAAAACAAGGCATTTTTAAGCGCAGCTATAACCGATATGCCCGGGGATTTTAATACAAAACAACTTACAATCAATGGTGAACTGGGAGAAATGTAAGTCAAAAGAAAGCGGATCAGGGTTTAGAATTGGCCTCCGCCCTTCCCTTGCATACAATTCAACGGCGGCTTTAATGACGTCCAGTACTGTTGCTTCTCTACAGATTAATACACGCAGGTCCCCAATGCTCTGCCAGGCCGTTACCTTCACGAGTAACTTTGCATGGCTTTTGTTGTCAGCGGACTCAGCTGGCGACACTTTTCCGCTAAATAGTGTAGGCGTCTCCAAATTTAGCCAGGGAGTTCGCTGCAACGCACTGTGACTCCTTGTCACGGGGCCGCCCTCCTTCAATTCTCCGCGAGACCGAGAAGAACTCCCACTAAAGTTGGTGGATGTTCTGATGTGATCACGGTCATGGAGGTGCCTGTGCAGCCCTCGTTTATGACTAAATGCTTTCCTCTTCTTCTCCATTATGAAGAGAGAAGTAAAGCGCAATAAAATCAATTAGATGTTTATTGGTGATCTCCCTCCAACTCCCGAGCAATTAATAGCTGCGTAATGTATTGAGAGGGATAATCGTTTGTGGGGTCCACCAATAGCAGGCGATAAATTCAATAAAAAAATGTGGGGTCCATCCTCGCGTGATGAAGTGTTTGTCTTTCTCAAGTTCTTCAAAATATCGGACCGACCGCAGGAGAAGGGATGTGAAGGGAGTTTAAAATATATTATTTTTGAAGATGATTGAGTTTAAATTAATATAGATTTGAGTTTACCAGGTGAGGAAGCTGTGTAAGAGCCTGTCTGGTGTTATCTCCACCACATAATTTTGACAAAATAAATACATTATTTATAAAAACAAAAACAAATTAATAATAATGAATGAATGAAGGGACAACTCCACTTAAAATAATAATAATACAGGAGTACTAGAACAGTCTGCATATATGCATGAATTATAATAATATTAATTAGATGGAAGAGAGAACGCCCATATGCTTGCATTATATGTGAATTATCAATTATCGTGCGCTTATTTGTAGTTCTATACTACGCAAACGTGTCCTCCTTTTTGCTTGACATCAGCAATATTCTAGACTCGTGAGTTTTATAAGGTTGACGTCACCCTTTTAATTATTGAGGAAGCGGGTCGGACTGGAAAACTGCACGCTATTTGTCAACAGATTTCAGTACCGACTACTAGTCCATGGCATTTTCCTGGGGTCAATATCACGTTTTATGCCAAACTTTAATATCAGTAGACATTTCATAAACATTTATTTGTTCTAAAAATTGATGTCCAGTTGTTGAACTCATATCAATTAGATATTTCATCTCTTTCAAAAAGTGATAAATATTTGTTCTATTTTTATTTGTTAAAACTCATGTTTAAATATTGAAGGCAGTGATGTTTAAGAATAACTCTTGAACATAAGAATTGACAATTATATAAATTCTATCAAATTATTTGACCAATCCTGATATTGATTTTGTCTTTTTCTTCTTAGTTTCTTTGGTAAGTAGGTATAACTTGATGTATTTTTAGGTGACATTTTTATCAAATTAAAATGCAGAATTAAACAATTTTGACCAACAAGGTTATAACTAATATTTAACTTTTCCTTCAATAATGTTTGGATCAAATTCTTTTCTCTCCTTTTTTACATTTTCATTTCAATCACTACAAAATTTTGTTGCATTCTTGACTTTTAAAATACGTATGCTAAAATTTCAAATATATTAATTATCATTGTCTTATTGAAATGGAAATAGTGTGGTGAGGTGGGGGCATTTGTCAAATATGTAGATTGCAATTTTATATGAAATTGATCTTCAAATATGCTACATGGATTTTCAATTCGTGCACAATGTTGTGTACTTGATTTTTAATTGGAAATGAATATGGTCACACTTAATGTATTTGTTGTTAATATTTTCTCCATTTATGTTTTCGTAAATTTTAATCATTTGTCCAACCTTATCTATTTCCTATTTCTTATTGCAAAATCCAATTACTATTTATTGGCTCGTTGTTAGAGGAATATTTGTGGGGTATTATAAGGGAAAACTTTAAAAATTTCATTGCATGGACTTATTTAATACAAGAGACTAAGAAAATGTTAGAGTTATGATGGTCACAACTTGGAATTTCTTCCGCTCGCACATTGTCTTTTCAACTCTTTCAAATAAAATTATGTATTTCATGACTACTTAAGAACAAAGAAGATCTAATTCATAAGACTGAAAAAAAAATTATTAGTAAAATTGCAAGTGTTAAAGAGTGCTTTGTATTCCTTTTCTTAACATTGACAAACATAAATCTAAGTCCTTTATGTTTTTCAAACCTTTTTTTAAATATATATAACCCTCTTAAATCCAATACTCTCTACCGAAATTAAATTTAGATTCAAACTCTTTACAAATATATTTCATTAAAATTAAATTTGAAATAATTTTGATAGCATTCGAATAAATATGTACCTACAAATTCTCCTACTCAAACTAATTCCTCAAACACCACATAATTTAATCCATAAACATATTAAACCCATAATCATATGAATAGGAATACTAAAGCTCGTTTGGTGAACCCTAAAGATCCCATATTTCCCCCTTTTAGGTCATTGACTAAAACTTAAAATGAAGGTGTGCATGAATAGAAAACCAAATCCCTAAGGAATTTGTCGTTTAGAAATCCAAAATAATTTATCTCCACCACATAATTTTGACAAAATAAATACATTATTTATAAACTTGTTTACAATCCAAATTGACTAGGAGTTTTCCATTTTGCTTGAAATCGGCTATGTTGTGAGGAGAAAAAGGATTTGCTCTAAATTCTTGGCAAGATCCTACTTTCATTGGCCGTTCCATTCTAGACACGTGAATTTGATAAGGTTGACGTCACATTTTTAACTATTAAGGAAGCGGGTCGGACTGGAATTGCGGCACGCTTTTTGTCAACAGAATTTACTATCGACTGCTACTCCATGGGATTTTTTTGTCAATATCACGTTTTATACCCATTTTATTTAAATATTATTTTTAATCTTAAAAAATTTAATAATAATTTGACATCTCATCCAGTTTAAAAAGTGAGAAATATGTTTTTTTCAATTTTTTTGGTTAAATGTAATGTTTAAATGTTGGATTTGTAATGTTTAAGAGTAACTCTTGAACATAAGAGTTGTCATTGTACCAAATTATTTGATCAATCTTAATATTGATTTTGTCTTTTTATTATTAGTTCCTACTAGTAGATAGATATACTTATACTAGATATATTATACATCGGCAAGATGTAATTTTAGGTGACATTTTTATTCAATTAAAACTTAGAATTAAGCAAAGCTGACTTATAATACTATAATTTATATTTAAAGTTTTTCTTCAATAATTTCAAATGAATCACTTCTATATTTTGCTATTGGAGATTTTTGTGAATAGTCAATGCTTGAATCAAATTCTTATTTGATTTTTTTACACTTTTATTTCAATTAATACAATTTCAAATGTATTGCATTCTTGACTTTTAAATTATGTGTGATAAAATTTTAAATGTATTAATTATCAATGTTGTATTAATTAGATTTTTACTTTTAGTGTATTTTGTCCCCATATGAAGACATAGGTGTTTCACTTTTGTCTTGACTTGTTTGGACATATGTTGGCATTTTGGGAGGTGTATAAGAGCATCTTGACTAGTCTTGATAAGGACTACATGTGAAAGATTCTTCTGACATGTAAGAGCATGGAAGGGAATTACATTGGAATATTGACCAACCTTATGACCATGTTGGACACTTGTCATGAAACATTTTATGCATGGGATAATGAGAAAAAATTGGATGCCCAAGTTTGAGTAGTCAAATAAATTCTTGGTTATGACACTATGACAATATGTAAATAATATATCAATAATAGAGCTATAGCATTTTTTATTCGAGCAGGGTGTTGGGTTTTTATTGCAATGAATTTGGGCACCAAAACTCCTCAAAGTAAATAATTTCTAAAATCATACCATGGTTTTACCTTGTAATTTTCCTATCAATTAGAGCTTTGGCTAAGTGGTTAGATAAGTTATTTTGTAAGTTATAGTAGTAATGAAGTCTTGTAGGAATTCAAAAGGAGAAGTCGTATTGATGTAAATATTTTGAAGGATACCACTTAGGAAGATTTGTGTTTATAGAAGATGAGGATTGAGATGGTGAAAGGGAGGGAAGCTCATCCAATGAAAATAAATCTTTTTCTTCATCAAGTTAAAAAATTCTCAATGTTTAAGAACCATAAGGAGATTGTGAGGAAGAGGTGTTGCATCCCATTTCTTCATCAAAGACAATGTATCCCTAGTTATGTACATCTTCTTTTCCACTACATACATTAGTATATCTACTTTTGACTCTAAATTATGCCCAAGAAAAATATATTTTATTGAATTGTTATCCAAATTTTTCCTTTGTATATTGGTAACATATATGAAATTTGTACACCTAAACACTTTGAATTGTGATATAAAGGCCTTTTTCCCAATCCAATCTTCTTTATGTATAATATTTTCAAGCACTTTGGTGGGTGCTCAACTCAATAAATACATTATTGTGTGAACCACTTCAACACATAATGTACAAGTACGATCTATATCCTTTAGCATACATCACACATTTTCTAGAATTGTATGATTATCCTCTCTACAACGCCATTTTGTTGAGGCGTATTTGTAGCACGGTCAATTATCTTTGTATCTCATGTTCTTGAAGATAGTGGAAGAAATCCTACTCATGAATTCCCTCCTTGATATGTGTCTATGGCTCTAAGAGATATACTTAAAGATCTGTGTACAAGGGCTCAAAATCATTTGAACTTCTCAAAATATTGATCTTTGTGAGTCAAACAATAGACCCACATTTTTATAGAATATTCATCCACAAAGAGTAGAAAATACCTATCGTTGTTATGAATTGATGGATCAAATTCTTATTTTATTTTCTAATATTTTTATTTCAATTAATATAATTTCAAATGTATTTGCATTCTTGACTTTTGAATTATGTGTGCTAAAATTTTCAAATGTATTAATTTTATGATTGCCTTATTGTATTAATTATATTTTTACTTTTAGTGTATTTTGTCCTCATATGAAAACATAGGTGTTCAACTTTTCTCTTGACTTGTTTACACGTGTGTTGGCATCTTGGGAGGTGTATAAGAGCATCTTGACTAGTCTTCATAGGAGTTACATGTGAAAGATTCTTATGACACGTAAGAGCATGGAAGAGGGAGATTACATTAGAATCTTGATGAACCTTATGATAGTGTTGGAACCTTGTCATGAAGCATTTTTTGCATAGGATAATGAGGAAAAATTGGATGCCCAAGTTTGGGTAGTCAAATAGTCTTGGTTATGACACTATAACAACATGTAAGTAATATACTAATAATAGTTGGGGCATTTTTTATAAGGGAGGGTGTTGGGTTTTTATTCCAATCAATTTGGGTACCAAAAATCCTTCAGGTAAATAATTTCTAAAATTATACCATGGTTTCACCTTGTAATTCTCATATCAATTAGAGCTTGGGCTAGGCAGTTAGATAAGTTATTTTGTAAGTTATAGTAGTAATGAAGTCTTTTAGGAATTCAAAGGGAGAATTTGTATTGATGTAAATATTTTGAAGGAATATTAGAAACTTGAATCTCTTTGGGTATATATTTTTGTGTAAGAGTTTCTCCATATATATCTTGTGTTATGGTTTGCATTAGATCTTTGTCGTTATTTTCATTTTAGTTTATGATCTATCATTATTTATGAATTGGGATGCATAAAGTTCAACAAATTTTCATTGTAAAGTTATATCATATTTCTATAATTATTTTATTTGTATACCAATGCCAATGTTATAAATAAGAAATTATTATTATTATGGTATATATTATCGTAGGGGGTCTAGAGTCATAAATTGTCACCCCTAAAAATTTCACACTACATTGACACCATATTTTGTGTACGACATTAGTTATGATAATAAATCATTTGTTTCAGGGCCAAATTGATAAAATACATTTAAATCCCCAACATCCCGGCAAGTTTGAGCAAAAAGCACCTAGTCAAGGGTGTGGGGTACCCTTGACCTTAATGGAGTCCTAATTCAAATTTGAATTTTGGTATCGGTCTTTGGTGATTTAAAAATATTCCACGTTGGCCTATTTTCAAAAATATCAATCAAGATGTGTATATAAATAAGTTTTATACTCATTTAAACATTAAAAGGGGAGAAGTGCAAGAATGATCTAAGAATTATTATTATCTATCATGCAATTATTATGGAGAAAAATTGAGCTATGATCCTCTACATGTTATCAACAATAACCTATTATTTTTGTGGACTAACCTATTGTAGGTCTATCTGTTGGGAAAATGTGTCTCAATGTGAAGATCCTGACTTGAGATTAAGACTTTCTCCCTTTTGTTTTTGTTTTTTCTTTGATTTGATTGTTTATTTGTTTTGAGTATTGCTTTAGACAATAATGAGAAGTATGTCGCATACATTAAAGATATCAATGTTGACAACATTCAACAGAATAAAACTAATATTTGTTGCAATACATGACTGATTTTTTGATTCAACACAGGAAAATTCATAATACAATGTTAAGCCACTTGCCTAGACCTTGCAACAACTAAGAGATACTCAGAAATATTATTGAACAACAATTTTTGTGCCATTACCCTCTGAGTTTACAAACTTGACAGTGACATGCAACTGATCTAAACTAAATCATTTAAGAATAATTTTTTGAACTTATTTTTTAGTAATGGTGTTGCAAGTTTTAGATTGTTTTCACTGAGTTTCATCTATTAATACAAGAACTCAACTTAAAGCCACCAATTGAAATAGTACTCTCAAATCAGCCTTAACCAAAGCTTCTAAATCAGAACTAGCAGAATGTTGGTCTATATTTCTGAGTGTAAAGAGATTGAGTTCTTGCACAACAGTACATAAATTAACCTAGGTATTATTATTGGCCCCTAACCAACTCCATTAACAATGTTTCAAGGTTTTCATTAACAACAGTTAAGAGATTACATAAATGCAAGCCCAAATTGCTCAAGTTATATTATAACATATTTCATCATATAGAAAATAACGCCAAGAAAATGAAGGGAACAACTCAACCAAGAACCACCCAAAAAATGAATAGTGCAGTATTACATACAGATTGCAAGGTAAAGCTCAAATGAATATCCAGACTTGGAATAGAAGATCGACCTCAGCCTGATAACTGAAATGATGTCTTCAAGATTCATGGCTTGCAAGTATGGCAAACAAAACTTCTTCAAAATAATTGTTTCCCCTTTAATGGAGTGTGCCTAGCATCAGATTGGTTCTTACACCTCAAAAAAAGCTTCTAATAATGACCACATCCATACTGAGATTTCTTTTGAAAACAACTTCACCTAGCAAATCATGTTTTCACTCAACCCACCATATTCTCTAAGGCATGGCTTGGATATGCTTCAAAATGCTTGTATTAGCTGTGCCTGGGGCTACCACAAGTGTCACACCTTCAAGCTGTTGAATCATCTCAAAAATCATCCTCCATGAAGTAACCAAAATCTAGAAAAAGGTGAAGGAAAAAATTAGAATACGAGGTGATTTCTCCTTCCTTCAAGACCTCTGAATCTTACCAGTTAGGTGGTGATAGTTTCACACTTGAAACTTATCTGCAAGGGTGTCCAAACCCTAAACCAAGTAGCTCACTTCTCTTCCTGTGAAAACACACACATATTGAAAGTGTTGAATTGTGTTTGTACCTTTCTTCCTTTTGTATTTGACCATTCAAAAATGTAAGTGAATTTTTACACAATAATGTTTTTAATATTATTACTTAAGTCACTTTATAATTTTTTTCACAATTCAAAACATAAGTGAATTTTACAAGGTAATATTTCAAATATTTCACAAGTCACTTTTATAACATTTCACTAGGCCACATTATATAGTGATTTAATTAATTCCTCAATATCACCCTTTTAGATTAAGTTGGAACTTAGGAAAACATTAAGTAATTAAATAAATGATTCCCTCAACTCAACCTTAGCCTCAAGAATTAAAAGGCTAAGCGATCTCCTGAAGGCCTACTAAGAAGGGGACATCACAGTCCTCCCTTCCCGAAATTGTTTGTCCTCAAGCAATTGCAAGCTCAGGTATTGTAGAATCTATTCATTTTCCCATGTGGCATCCTTGGCTAGAAAATCTTTCCATCTCACCAAATGCTCCTTCACCACCCTATTCCTCAACCTCCTCTCTCGAGTGTCTACAATCTCCTTAGGGACTAGGAGCAAATGTCATTCCTCATCCAATGGTGGGAGCTCTAAAGAAGAAGTAACTTGTTGAGCCAGTGCCTTCTTGAGGCATGAAACATGAAATACATTATGAATCTTACTGCTCTCAGGAAACTCCAACTCATATGCCACCTTTCCAAACCTCCTGATAATCTTGTATGGTCCATAGAATCTAGGCTTGAGCTTCTTAGCTCCGCTCTTCTTAAGAGAAGATTGTATGTAGGGCTACAAGCGAAGGTATACCAAATCACCGACCTCAAAATTGCACTCAATCTTGTGTCTATCAACATATTTCTTTTGTTGATTATGTTCCACCTGCAAGTTATCCTTGAGCACCCTCAAGATATCTTGACTCTCCTGAATCCAATCCTTGGCTTTGGGAGCCCTGCTCTCACCAAAATCCATCTCCATGAATGAAGGTGCATCGTAACCATACAAGGCTCTAAAAGGACTCGTCCCAATGGACATACAATAAGTGGTATTATAAAAATACTCCCCCAAGTGCAACCACTTAATCCATGTCTATTGTTGCCTTGCAACATGTAGTTGTGCAAGTACCCCTCAATCTATTTGTTCACAATCTCTTTCTGTCCATCTATCTGAGGGCGATAACTTGTGCTCGAAGTCAACTTAGTACCTACCAATCTAAACAACTCCTACTAGAATGCACTCATGAATCTACTATCCTTGTCACTGACTATGTACTGGGGTAACCCATGCAATATGAAAATTTCCCTAAAAAATAACTCAACCACCTATGGAGCCCTATACTCTGTCAGAATGGAAAAGAAGTGAGCATACTTCATCAACTGATCCACCACCACCAAGATAGTATCTCTCCCATGCACCTTAAGTAGACCTATGATGAAGTCCATAGAAATGCTCTACCATTTCTACTCTGGGATAGGCAATGGTTGTAGCAATCTGATTGGATGTGTATGTTCGAACTTGTTCTACTAACAAGTCACACACTCTTTGACATGTCTCAATACATCTTTCTTGAGGCCCTTTCACATGAACCTCTCTTTGACCTATCTATAAGTTCTAAAATAGCCCTGATGGCCTACTAAGGGAGTTTCAAGAGAAGCCTGCAATATCTTCTCCTTCGATCTAGATTCTGGCACCAAGTAGATCTTATCCTTGTTGTAAATCACATCATCGACTACTATGTACCTATCATCCTAAATCAGTCCATCCATCAACTCACAAGCAAACTTACTCTTAGAGTACTCCACCAACAAGAGGGACTTCCAATCTATGGAGATCTCTAAAAGTGAGCATGTTGAAGGTCTCCTGGAAAGGGCATTTACCACAACATTCTTCTTTCCCTTCACATACTCTATATCAAAGTCATATTCATGTATCCTACTAACCCAATTCTGTTGTCTCTCATTCAAATCCCTCTGCTCCAAGAAGTATATGAGACTATTGTGGTTGGTCCTCACCACAAACTTCACTCCAACTAAATACTATCTAAATTTTTCCAAAGCATGCATAATGGTGAGCATCTCCTTATCATAGATGGGGTATAGTCTCTCTGGTCCCCTCAACTTACAACTCTCAAAAGCTATGGGGTATCTTTTCTACATCAAAAAAACTCCTATTCCCTCACCTAAGGCATCACACTCCAAAACAAATGGCTGTGTGAAATATGAAAGCGCCAACATTGGGAAACTACTCATCACCTCCTTGAGCTTATCAAAAGCTCGTTGTTCCTCCTTCGACCAACTGAATGCACTTCTCTTTGTCAAATCTGTCAAAGGTGGTCCCAACTATGAAAATCCCCTCACAAACTACCTATAGTAACTGCACAATCCAAAGAAGCCTCGCAACTCTGTGAGTGTCCTAGGTGGTGGCCAAGTAAGTATCGCCTGTATCTTCTCTTGATGGACCCACACACTATTTGTAGTAATCGCATGCCCCAAATATAATATTTCTCTAAGGCCAAACTCATATTTTGAATCCTTAGCATAGAGTGACTACTCCTCCATGATATTCAAGATCTCATCAAGATGTCTCAAATGCTCCTCCCAAGTTTGGTTGTAAATGAGCAAGTCATCAAAGAACACCAACAAGAATTTATGCAAATGCTTATTGAATATATGATTCATGCAGGACTGAAATGTTCCAAGTGTGTTTTTCAAACCAAATGGCATGACGATGAATTCATAGTGCCCATAGTGACAACAAAACATTGTTTTGTGTATGTCTTGCTCTCTGACTCTTATCTGATGGTACCCTGAATGACAATCAATCTTCAAAAATACACTGCCCCATGAAGTTCATCCAGCAACTCATCTATCCTGGGTATGGGGTACCTATTCTTAATGGTTTTCTTATTAAGAGCTTGGTAGTCAATGCACATCCGCATAGTTCCATCCTTCTTCACCAAGACCATAGATGAAGAAAATGGATTGGAGCTCGGTCTAATGTGTCCCATCTCGAGAAATTCTTTGATTTCTTTTTCAATCTCATCCTTTAATTTCTTAGGATGATGATAGGGGGTAGTGATCACTGGCTTGGCCCCCTCCTCCAACTCAATGGTATGCTCAAATCTATGATCAAGTGGTCTCCCTAGAGGTATCTCTCTAAATACCTTATCATGTTTACCAAGAAGCTCCTGAATGTCAATGTAATATGGATGCCCTAAATCTGTAGCCTCCTTAGTGGTAATCAAACACTTTGTTGCCCAAGCTATATCATCATGTCAAAATAAATTCTCCATGCATCTAGTAGACACAACCTTAGTTGATCTAGTAGCCATGCCTCCAAGCACTACTCTCTTCCCCTCTGTTGTCCTAAACTTAAGTTCCATGGTTTGAAAGTTTTGTGAATATTTCCCTAAGGAGTGTAACCACTAAACTTCAAGTATAGAATGAGTGTCACCCAAATCCACCACATAGAATTAATTTGTGGTTGTGTAATTTCCCACGATAGCAGGCAACTGCGGGACCCTTTGAGTGCATCTAAATTTATAACCATGCCACCATCACATTAAATCCTTCAAAGTCCTCTGTGGGTAGCATATGCTTCTCAACTAGGGCAACATCAATAGAGTTGTTGGTTTCCCCACTATCAATCAACATTGCTATGTGGGTAAGTGCACCAAGATAGTTCCCAAAAAAGGGGCTTAAGTGGCCACTTTTTTTCTGAAATCAGGAAATACTGACCTTGGACGTGAAATTGAGGATAGCTACACTCAAAATTTGTTGATGGAACAAAAACAAGGACCGCAGTGCTCCGAGTCTACTTTCTAAACTACTAATTTATTTTGAAAATGGTTGAGATTAAGGGGTTCAAAAGAGGGACACACACAAATTGCTGTTGTTTCTGTCAGAAAAACATAACATAGCAACTCTTGTGTGACAGGTACGGTGGACTTTTTAGTATTTTTAAATCGCTCTAGTCAGTTAGATAATGAGTATGTAGTAAGAATTTGGATATTTTCGATAATTTTTTAATGAATATTTGATTTTTTATTAATTTTCTAAGTGGGCACTTCCTAAAAGCAGAATTTTGTCCGTGCTCCCCCTCAAATTTTGAAACTAAAAGATTTTTCTAAAATTTTATTTTTTTAAATTGTAGAATGGAGTCTAGTTTCTAAAAATATAATTTATTTCAAATTTTGATGAACGGTTAATTTATAGCAAAAAAATACCAAACAACTGCTTTTTGAAGAAAACGGACATACAATCAAAAGAAATTATGGATGAAAAGTTTAACATTGTTAGAAAGTGAAAAAAATTACATCGTTGGAAAGCTAATAAAGAACCTAACATTACCCATGTCTTTGATTTTCTTGATATTGAACCAGATGCAATCTTGATGGTGAGCACGAACCCGATTATGTGAAAATTTGTTGAATTTGGAAAAAACACATCTCTAGTCTTTGGGAATGCCCTCCAAAGCCTTTGGGTTGGTATTCCAAGAGCAAATACCAAAGCTAAGGCTCCGGGATTTTCAATGCAAGATATACTTGAAGCGTTATAGCATGCAGCGTTATGTCTTCCTTTTCACATTTTCCAAAAGAGCATTACTAGCAACAAAGGTGGGAAGGGTGGAGAGGGTAGGGAAGGTAGGAAAGGGTTGGGAAGGGTGAGAGAGGGTGGGAGAGTGTTGGAGAGGGTGGTAGAGTGTGGGAGACAATTGGAGAGAGTGGGAGAGGGTAGGGAAGGTGGGAAAGGGTGGGAAAGGGTGGCAGAGGATGGGAGAGTGTTGGAGAGGGTGGTAGAGCGTGGGAGAGGATTGGAGAGAGTGGGAGAAGGTAGGGAAGGTGGGAGAGGGTTGCAGAGGGCTGGAGAGGGTGGGGGAGAGGGTTAGAAAGGGTTGGAGACGGTGGGAGAGGGTTGGAGAGAGGGTTGGAGAGATTATGAGATTAAATAATACATTGATTAAAGAATTGTTGAAGGCAAAAGAAGCATCTCAAGCAAGGATTGAAATTATTGTAATATTATTATGAGATTAAATAATACATTGATTCTTGGTGAAGTTTTTTCCCGAAAGGGTTTCTCCATGGTATGTTGTGTAACTTCTATCTTCTAGTCTTATTCTTCTACAATCTTCTATCTACTTCTACAAATGGTAAAATGAATCTAAACAGATAATCATCCACAAAGAATTTGCAACAAAGAAAAATTATTTAGATCTATAGTATAAAATTTTTACAAAGTATTAAGCTACATAATTACCTCTATTTTCAACATATAATAATTTTTTTTTTTATAAAACAATTAATTATAAATTAAATTAATTCTAATAATTTTTTTTTTTTTTGTAATTTCATTAGGCATAAATATTTAAAATAAATTTAAAACATAATTCTAAATTAAAAATTAAAATAGCATATACTAAATATAAAATCAAAATAAAAATATATCAAAATATAATATTAATAAAAAGATTTTTAAAACATCAATAATAAATAATAAATTTATTAAGTTAATAAATAATTAAATAAAAGTAAAACTACTTCTAAATTTAGTAGAATTGAAATATTAATAAAATATAATTTTAAATATTTTTTTTAAAAAAACCTACTTTTATATTATTAAATCATTTAAAAAATATTAAAAAGAAAATATTAAAATTAAAATATGAATAAAATATTTATAGCTAATATTTGGTATTGTAGAATATCATATATAATAATAATAGTATAATATGTATATATAAAATATTAAATATATTATATACAATATTAACTATAAATATATTATATATAATATAATTTGTATGAATAAAATGTATTCAACCATTCTTATAAAGAATATAGAAAAAAATCCTTTGATAGTTTATTTGATACCCATAATTGAGGCGTAAGCCTACAATGGCAGCATGACCTCTATAAGAGGTCAGCAGAAATAACAGTCTTAGCAAAAGAACTGATTCGTATTCCACCAACTATTAAGATAGTGGATTAAAGAAAATGAAGGGTCAGCAGTGTAGGGATTTGAAATGTCACAAATGTGGAAGGAAGTGGAAGATTTTTTCATTGGCGGTCACCAATGTGGATTGAATTATCCTCGACAGTCATAACTTATTCACCGATATGGATTGAATTTTCTTCGGTAGCAAATGTGATTTTGTACCTAAAATCGTCTGATGTTGTTTGAGGAAAAGAGAAACTTATATGATTTTTAACAACGTAGGTGTCATTTTCTAAACCAGTTGGTGATTTGCAAATAAAACTGAGATTTAAGGACTTAAGGTTTCCTTTATTTTTTATTACAAGTATGTATTGAAGAAGATCCGTCTAGCTCGACAAACTAACTAATGTCAACGCTCTGCACATCTAGAGGTATATCATTTGTATTCTTCGTTATTTTTATTTTTGATCATTTATGATTATCTTTTGTCGATGCTTAGTGTTAATCCGGCTTTTTTTTTTAGCAGTCGCCTTTGTCAATTTGTGTTCACTTATATTTTGATTTCATGCTACTGTACTAAAACTCCATTTATCCTTTGAGCAACATTTTTCATCGACTTTTGATGTCCTATAGGCCAAAATGGTCTGTAGGCCCAGTCAAAATGCTTTTACCAGTTTAGAAGATTGTTTATACAAGAGGTGTTTAGTTTTAAAATGAATTATCTAAGCTTTAGTCTAAGACATTTAAGGTCATGCTTCAAAACATATGTAATTTTGTCTCTTAACATTTTGGTATGCATCTTGATTTTAAGGTAAATCAATGTACTAGCTTATTGCTTGTTGTTGTTGTCACAGATCATCATGAAATGACTCTTGTTATTAGGTTGTTATTTCCAAATAGTTTCCCCCCGTAAATTCTGCAAATTTTAAGGAAATCCTTGGAATCTTCAAAGAAGAGAATACAAATTGATTCTTTTACCCCTTTTCCAATATAAGAAGAACATCACACCAGACCACAATACAATGGAAATTGGAATCCAAAAGATGAAGCTATTTTGTTTGTGCTCAGAGGAACGCCCCATGGTGCGACCTCCTCAAAGCGATATTGACAGCGCCCTGCAACACCACCAACTGGAGATACTGATACATCAATAGGTTGTCCACAAGAAAAGGAACTACATTACTTTCACATTGGGGTTGTGGGAAATCTCTCATATTTTACCACACATCATTTTTCCTACACGCCCAGATTAGTTCAATACTGGTAGAGATTTATTTGTTGATTATTAGTATCATCTTTCATGTGCTCTTTTGTATTATATATCAGAAAATTGTTGAGGAAGATCAATTCAAATCCAGGGGCTCACAGATCTCATTCCAACAATTCATTTCCGTCTTATTGGCGCATTTGATATTTGTAGATTATATTCTTATTGGCGTTAAGGTTAGGGTTTTGGCTAGAGATAGAGTGAAGATTAGGGTTATGTTACAATTAGAGATAGAATTAGGGTTAGGGTTAGGATTAGTTGGGGTTAGGTTAGAGATATGACTAGCATTAGGGTTAGGGTTAGGGTTAGAGATAGAATTAGGATTAGGATTGAGGTTTCTGTGAGGAGAGCAATGTCTTTCAAAGCCAGGGCTAGAGTTCAATTAGAGTCATTAGGAGAAAATTACAAAAAAAATGGGCCTCCTAAGGAACTCTAAAAAAGAAAAAATTAACTCAAACAATAAAAATTATTTAAATATAAAAAATATAAATTACTTAACTACATGAGTTAAGTGGGGGCACATGTTTTTATTATAATTCCTTAAAAAATTCAAGTCCATTTTTTTTTTAAAGTGGTAACATATATTTTTATTGACAAACTCAAGTTCACTTTTCATTTTAGATTATTTATTTTCTTGATTATTTGTTTTTATTTAAAAAATGGTAAAATAAAAGTAACTTTACAGATATTTTATTTTATGCTTAATATTTTATTTTATATAAAATTTATAGAATACTATATTTATATTTAAAAATATATATCTAAAGTAGTCAAGGATATCTCTTTTCCATAGTTTATTTGATTTTCTCACTTTTTTTTCTTCCATCGTTTTATTTTTTAGTTTTTCCATTCTTTTTGGTTTGATATTTTTTGGTGATTTTCTCCAACTTTTTCTCCTTCCAATCGTTTCCAATTTTTTCCAATTTCTTTTTGGTTTTATTTTTCTTTTTCTAATTGGTTTTATTTTTTATTTTTCAAATTTCTTTTTTTGGTTCATGTGATTTTCTTAGCTTTGCTCCTTCAACCATTTTTAATTTCTTTTTAAGTTTTTGTTTTTGTTTTTCCAAATTTCTTTTTGATTTTTTTTTTGATTTCCTTTTTGGTACTTTATTTTTTTTCTTATAAATTTACGTAGAAAAAATGAGTGCTCTCATCCCCACCCTAATGTGACTATATAACACTTATCAACGTAATTAAATCAAGTTTCATATTATAGATTATAGATTTATGATTATATATATATTTAAATTTATGATTTTATAGATTTAGATTTATTATGTTATGTAGTTTATTTAAATAAACATGTTTATGTTTTGTTAAAACATTTTTGAAATGCTTTTTATATATTTTTTGTTTTAAGAATGAAAATATTTTTAAAAAAACATAATAATTTCTATAATATAACTTAAGAATATAATTCTAAAAAACAAAAAGAATATTTTCTATTTAGAAAGATGGATGAGATAGAATAGCATATGTAGTGTTAAATTAATTATCATGAGTTAATTCATAGGATTTTAGAAAGTTTTATTTTATAAAATAAATAATTTTATTTTTATTTTGGATGATGTCACCATAACGGTTGATGTCATGTTTTACTTGATTTTTGATAACTCAAAAAGTTGATGATGTCATCCTTAGGAGGCCCATTTTTTATGTAAATTTCCCCTAATGTAGGGTTATGGCACAATTAGGGTTAGGGTTCAAATAGACTTAAGATGGTTTAATTAGGGTTAAGGTTAGAGTTAGGGCTATGATGGAGTCAACATTAAATTAATTAGGGTTAGGTTTAGGATTGGGATTAGGGTTAGGGTTAGAGATAAAATTAGGATTAGGGTTCGAGTTCAGATTAATGATAGAAATAGAATTAAGATTAGGGTTGTGGTTGTGTTCAGATTAGGCTTAGGCTTAGGCTTAGGCTTAGAGATAGTGTAAGGATTAGGGTTAGTGTTAGGGTTAAAGATAAAATTAGAATTAGGGTTACAATTAGGGTTAGAACTAGAATTAGGATTAGTGTTGCAATTAGTGTTAGGGTTAGGGTTAGGGTTAGAGATCGAATTAGGATTAGGATTGGGGTTGGTATTTTTGTCAAGATTATGATTAGGCTTAGGCTTAGGGTTAGGGTTATAAATAGGGTTAGGATTAGGGTTAGTGTTAGGGTTAGAGATGGAATTAGGATGATCAGGGTTAGAAATAGAATTAGGATTAGGGTAGGGGTTAGTGCTAATATTAGGGTTAGGGTTGGGGTTAGCATTACAAAAAGGGTTACGATTAGGGTGATGGTTAGAGATAGGGTAAGGATTAGGGTAAGTGTTAGGGTTAAAGATAGAATTAGGTTTAGGGTTGAGGTTTTTGTTATGATTAGGTTTAGGGTTAAGGGTTTTGGTTAGAAATAGAATGAAGATTAGGGTTGCGTTACAATTAGAGATAGAATTAGGGTTGAGTTTAGGATTGGTTGGTGTTAGGTTAGAGATAGGGCCAAGATTAGGGTTAGGGTTAGGGTTAGAGATAGAATTAGGATTAGGATTGAGGGTTTTGTGAGGGGAGAAATGTCTTTCAAAGTTAGGGCTAGAGTTCAATTAGAGTTAGGGTTATGGCACGATTAGGGTTAGGGTTCAAATACAGTTAAGATAGTTTAACTAGGCTTAAGATTAGGGTTAGGTTATGATGGAGCCAACATTAAATTAATTAGGGTTAGGGTTAGGGTTAGAGATAGAATTAGGATTAGGGTTAGTATTACTTGGCTACAGTTAGGGTTAGAAATAGGGTTAGGATTAGGGTTTAGGTTTAGGTTAGCAATAAAAATAGAATTAGGATTAGGGTTGTGGTTTGTGTTCATATTAGGGTTAGGGTTAGGGTTAAGGTTATGATTAGAGATAGTGTAAGGATTAGGGTTAGTGTTAGGGTTAGAGATAGAATTAGAATTAGGTTTATAATTAGGGTTAGAAATAGAATTAAGATTTGTGTTGCAATTAGTGTTAGGGTTAGTGTTAGGGTTAGAGATAGAATTAGGATCAAGGTTAGAAATAGAATTAGGATTAGGGTACGTGTTAGTGTTGATATTAGGGTTAGGGTTAGGCATAAAGATAAAAATAGGATTAGGGTTGGAGTTAGCATTACAAAAAGGGTTACGATTAGGCTGATGGTTAGAGATAGGGTAAAGATTAGGGTAAGTGTTAGGGTTAGAGATTGAATTAGGTTTAGGGTTGAGGTTTTTATTATGATTAGGTTTAGGGTTAGGGTTTTGGTTAGAGATAGAGTGAAGATTAGGGTTAGGTTACAATTAGAGATAGAATTAGGGTTGGGGTTAGGATTGGTTGGGGTTAGGTTCTAGAGATAGGGTCAAGATTAGGGTTAGGGTTAGGGTTAGAGATAGGGTTAGGGTTCAGTTAGGTTAGACTTAGGCTTAGGGTTTAATTAGCATAGGTTAGGGTTCAATTAGAGTAATACTTTGATTAGGGTTAGGTTTTAATTAGATTATGATTAGGGCTTAATTAGGGTTAGCATTCTAGTATTAGGGTTCAAGTTAGTGTTCAATTAAGGTTAGGGTGAACAATTAGGGTTATGATTTAATTAGGGTTCAAGGTCAGAGTTTGAGTCCAATTAGGGTTAGGGTTCAATTAAAGTTTAATTAGGATTATAGTTTGATTAGGGTTAGGGTTGAATTTGGATTATGATTAGGGTTAAGGTTCAACTAGATATATTAAAGTTGATATTATGTTCTGTTATAAACCATAGCACTAATTAGGGTTGTGGTTTATGTTCAAATTAGGGTTAGGGCTAGGGTTAGCACTAGGATTAGAGATAGTGTAAGGATTAGGGTTAATTAAAGGTAGAATTGGAATTAGGGTTAGAAATAGAATTATGATTAACATTGAAATAAGTGTTAGGATTAGGGTTAGGGTTAGAGATAGAATTAAAATTAGGATTAGGATTGGGGTTGGGGTTTATGTTAGGATTATGATTAGGATTAGGATTAGGGTTAGGGTTAGAGATAGGGTTAGGATTAGGGTTAGAGACATAATTAGGATCAACATTTAAAATATAATTTGAATTAGGGTTTGGGTTAGTGATAATATTAGGGTTAGGGTTAGTCATAAAGATAAGATTAGGATTAGGGTTGGGGTTAGCATTACAAAAAGGGTTACAATTAGGGTGATGGTTAGAGATAGTGTAAAGATTAAGGTAAATGTTATGGTTAGAGAAATAATTTGGTTTAGGGATGAGGTTTTTGTTATGATTAGGTTTAGGGTTAGTGTTTTGACTAGAGATAGAGTGAAGATTAGGGTTAGGTTGCAATTAGAGATAGAATCAGGGTTAGGGTTAGGATTAGTAGGGGTTAGGTTAGAGATACGACCAACATTAGGTTTAGGGTTAGGGTTAGAGATAGGGTTAGCTTTAGAGATAGGGTTAGCATTAGGGTTAGGGTTTTTGTTAGGATTGGGATTAGGGTTGAAGTTTTTGTTGTGATTGGGTTTAGGGTTAGGGTTTTGGTTAGAGATA